>OY856409.1:1934322364-1934337364 GCA_963693085.1 Alisma plantago-aquatica
ATCGAGATCGCGAAGGCATCGAGACCGCGAAGGCTGAGTTGAGCATTAAGACCGCGAGGGATGAAGTAAGTATCAAGACCGCGAAGAGTGCATGCATGCACACTGAGCAAGCGTGACCGAGAGAACAGAAACCGAATGAAAGAGAGTAAAATGTAAACTGTTTGGATAAGATATTTTCGGTCTGGAATCACACAAAAAAATGTGAGAGCCAGTCCAGTGCCTATAAATAGGACCCCAAGGGTCCCCATTATGAGATCTCATCTCACTACGGCCCAAGGCTGCCGGACTGGGACCAGTGCCGGAACGCCCCCAGATTGCCCGAGCACCGTTTCTGACCAAACTTCACCCACAGCCTCAGAATCCCATCCTGAGTCCAGATCCGGTGAGCAGCCAGTCTGGGCGCAGATCTAGAAGGCTGTTCCATCACCATCTCACCATTGCTCACACCATAGCTCCACCTCATCCTACTCTTGCTATTCCGGAGGTTGACCCGAAAATCGAGGCGGAGAAACGGACGGCATCGACCATGACGGAGCAGTCCCGGAGACTGCGACGATCTACACCGGGCTGTCACAGATCTATTCTTCTGCTCCGACGATGCTTTCTTTCTCTCTCTTCTCTTTCTTTGTTGCTCCCTCTATGAGGAGCGAGTAGTTCCATCCACTGGGGTGCGGGGACTAGCCCCGCTACCCGTGTTTTGTATCTTGTACTAAAAAGATGTTATCATTCCGTTTCAATACTAAATCGTTTCATACATGCTTGAATGTTGGCCGCGTTCTTGTATGCATCTATTGTCTTTCATTGTGGTTTGTCTACGACCGCTCTTGAGACTCGAATACCGATTTAGTTTTGGTTTTTGGTGCGTGTATCCACCGCGCACCCGTTTCGGTATCTAGGAACGCTTTCTAAGGAGTGGAGTAAACTCACCTCCATCGTTGTACTTTTGTACTATGAAATGGAATCAGTTGACGTACAAAAGTGCGACCTTGACAGGTCGAGGAACACACTCTGAGGAGAGAGTGGTGCAAAGTACTTGACCATTCGTTAGAGAATGACTGACGTTGCAACACTCTCACGTTTCTCGTAGCTATATCCTCGAAAGAGGGATAGTCTATAAGGATACTAATCGATTTGGTAATTATCGCTCGCTTGTTAGTTTTCCGATGCACGTTTCACGAGGTTGAGTAAGATTTTCTCTTCGGAGACTACATATCTTCATTGACACATAGATATGTACCGGATGAGAGTTACTCAACCCGTGAAGGATGTGTGCATTACTCTTGTCCTCTAAGACATCGGTATTGTACAACATCCAGGTATCTTGCTTACAAGTCTTGCTATGATTGGTACAAGTGCAATCCATGTGTAGTGGTGGCGAATACCCGCATCACCCCAGTGATCCATCATCATTTGCTAATCTTAGATTTTAATCATTAAACTAGTTTTTATTCTTGCCTTTACTTTTACATGTTTAGGTTAAATAACTCAAATCAAACTTCTGGTCTTAGATGATTAACTTAGATTGATACGAAACAAGAAAAAGACACTCAGATTCTTAACGTTGTCCTTTGGGTTCGATCCTAAATCTGTACTATGATAAGGCTTCCACACTCTTGTGGGGTTGGAGAATTTATCTAGCACCAGATGTAGGTAAACCTAGTGAGGACATCAACTCTCTAGGGTTTTTGGTGCATATTAGGACTTCCATTGGAAGAATAATCTTTTGGTGTAAGTTCTAGCTCCATCAAAAAATGGCACCGTTGCCGGGGACAACGGTATAAGAATCGTCTTTTTCAAATTTTGTGTCCATTTAGGTTTCTCTAGGGTTTTCTTTTTCTGTTCAAAAACCTAAAAAGTAAAGGACTTAATCTTGCATATCATCTTGGATTTGAAGTGGTTGGTCAAACTTGATAAACTCTTTCTTTGATTTCAGGTACCAATTCTCTTCAAAATGAAGCAGTCAGTGCCACCAACTAATAGTTGTCAATTCTGTGGCGACTATTCTCATGCATCGATCAACTGTTTCAACGTTCATCCTCTCTACATGATGGCCTTGCGTCAAGTAATCATGAATCGTATATTCGGGAAACTCAGAGCAGCCATTCCATACAACTATGGATATAACGCAGGTTATATTCCATATCACCCCGGAGGCTACTACGAGAAACCTAACTATGGCGGATTTCAAGGCATAGACTGCAATACAGGAGGGCAATTGGAAAGCAAGTCAAATCAATACTAAGATGAGGGAAACTATTATCAATATCAATCAAACGGGTGCCATGAAGAGCCTTTTCATGAAAATCAACACATATTGATGGAGGAACTACGTGCCTTACAAACATCGGTGGCTCAACAACTAGCTGATCAGACAGCCGTGACCAAGAAGTTGATAGCCGACCTTAATCAACTTACGCAACTTGTCAACGCTCCTGAGCAACATGCAGGACAGCCACAAAATTTAACTAAGCACATCTCTAGTCCACATGTTGCAATAAATTATGATAATGACTACGAAATCATGTGGAATGTACCTCCCAATAATTTTCAAGTGCCAGTACAGGGTGGGGAATCATCCTCAGAACCAATGACTGAACTCAAGGATGATACCTTCACCACACCACAGGAAAAAGAATCATTCTCCGAGCTGAAGTCTGACCCGGATAATGACTCTTGCACTATGCTCTTAGATGAAAGCATGAGTAACCAATATGAAGATTTTCTTCAATTGGGAGATAAATTGGGAACAAATTTTAATGATTATCCATCTTCTCCCCCCATAAACTCAGATCCGTCCATACAGATTGAGGGACAACCATCAATGATTGACTCCCTATATGACAAATGTTCTTCAATTTCAACTGTCTTGTCGTTGCATTCCAATGAAGAAGGGTCTATGTTACACGAACTCTACACTCCTTCTTAGTCAGACATAGATGAATATGAGACTGATTCAGATGAGGAGACGTCTTTTATGCAAGAGACTCAAATGATTCCATTACTGTAAAAGGATCCGGTTTTCCATTATGAAGACATTTCTGATCATTCGGCTGATCTAGAAACAAACTTCGAGGATGGGACTGACCAAGATCCTGACCCAGAGACGAACCATACCATTCTCACTGATGATGAAACAGAATCAAGGGAGGATGAGGGGTCTCAAGATGACAATCTTATAACGGGTCCTTCCCATGAGATGACACCACCACCAGGAGTTCTGACGGAGCCAGCCCTCAAACAAGAACATGATTTTTCTATTGAATCTCCTTCTAGTCACTTGAACGAGTTGAAAGTGCACCATGAAGAGAAACATGAACCATCTCTTGACTTTGGGACGGATATTATCATAAACTCTTGTAATGACAGAAAGGACCCCTGGGATGACATCAAGCCACAAACCTATCCCTTTATAGCCACTCATCCCTATGAAGAAGCCCCCTATAACACTCATGAAACTGAGATTTATCCATTACCTGAGCTAGTTTCCATTCCTCTCATAGAAACTCTTCCCAAGCACTCAATTGAACTAGAGGAGTGTTATGAACAAGAACTGGAACAACAATGTATCAGTCCCAATATTGAAGAAACGGGTTCATCAAGGGATTTTAGCCCTCAAAATGATATGTCAAGGACTAATCCCTCTCATGAAGAGACATCACTGGAACCCCTATCTTAGGATCCCATGATTTCCTCACCTGAGCAAGAGTTCATTCTACCAGTCAAATCCTCTTCTAGTTACTTGGATGAATTAAGGATGTTCTACGAAGAAAACTCTGAACAAAACCTTGAAAAGAAGAACGATGCTCTTACCGATTTCAACATTGACAAAAATGATGATACTTCTCAAAATAACTCCTCTGACGAAGAAAAGTCATCCTGGCTACCATATCCCACACAAGAAAAGCCAGGTGACGAAATGAAGCCGGAACTGGATCCACCACCTGATCCTAGACAGGAGGAAGTTCAAGTGGCCGACCCTCAATCAACTGCCCTAGATTTTGGAGAAAGTAGTTTTACTTTGAACTTCGAAGGTGAGCTACAACTGGAGGGCACGAGTGGGCATAACCTTGATTTCTCGCATAGTCCTCCAGTTGCGACTGCTTATGTTCCACCTCCCTCGCTGATGGGGGAAGGTCTCTGGATTCTTCTGGACGGACTACGAGGCGAAAGTGATATGCATCCAAGTCATCAAAAAGACTCATTCAAGTTGCCACAACTTCCCAGCCAACAAGTTGTTCAGACCACTTCCTCATTCTCAGCACCAGCTATCACGAGATATCTTTGTCGGACCTTCTTCCAACTACGAGGACCGCCTGGTTAACACTGCACAACCCTTCCCCTCCATCTTGAACCTAGTATTTGCTCAGAAATGGGCAAATTCATAAGTTCAAGGTGGAGGGCGGGTGGTATGACTCTCGCTCCACCCTTTATCTTTACTGCTTCATGTTTTTCTATTCTTAATTTTCTTTTTCATAATTTTTCCCCTATTTGTTAGTTTTCTAAAAATAAAGCCTTTATCTAGTCGGCTTTTTTTTTTGAATCTGAGATCATCACCTCTTTTCGTTACAAATTCCCAAGAAAAGAATGCTTAAAACTAGCCAATGCGTGTTTTTCATCTTGAATAACCTATGAATCCTAATGTCAAACCCTAAAATAGGAAATGATGATACACTTCAATAAAGCTGAGATAGATCAAATACATCACGCCTTTATCTGATTAATGGATCTATTGTATGGATTTCTCATTTGATGTTTCATCATGTCTCTTTTGGAGCAGAGTGTGATGGAGAATAGAGACCCGTCGCATGGAATCGCTAATAAAACTGCATCATGATCCAAACTCTCTTCTACACTTCTTCTTTCATTTTCATACCCCTCTGTTCACTAACCATGCCAAAGTCTTAAGTTCGGTGTGGCACGCCACACTCCTTTCTAGTGAAAACTAGAACGTTGCCGAACTTTAAGTTCGGTGTGGTAAACCACACTTCTGCAAAACTCTAAGTTCGGTGTGGTACACCACACCCCTCTTTCCACTACCGCTTCTTCCATACCCCTCAATACATAACAGGGGCGTACCACCTTCTCAAAGAGTATACAATGATGTTTGTGCACATACCGAGGTTGGTGAAAAATCTACCCCGATTCCAAAAAGAGGCCTGGCAGCCCAAATATGAAAGAAAAAAAATCCAAAAATACCCTTTGTCCTAAGCCAGGTGAGAATGAATAAAAGCCAGAGTGTGAATAAAAACATGAGAGTTGTGCCCTGAATAAGGATAACCGATAAAGGTCTTGCCCGGCCGGTACATTAGCTGCCCTCATGAAGGAAGATGTGTCGTGACCGGTAGTGAGATCCTAAGGATCCAAAAATAACCCCTTACCTCCCCTCAAAGAGGTAAAATAGCCAAAAGCCTTAAGCCAACCTATACACACTTCTGAGTTACCTTTAGAAAAAGAAAAAAATCGGGTGTAAGGCTAAGCCAACCAGAGTTGTGCATAAATCATTCAAAGTATCTCGATGAGTCAATTAATTTTAAGAGTCTTGATTCAATTAGAGGAGAGACTCTTATCTTTTGATCACACCCCCATTCTCTCCTCTTTCAACACCAGTGACAGATCATATGCATTTTGTTGATTTTGTGGGTCTGTTCAAAATCTCATAAAACTCTTTAACATGACCGATACAACAGAAAGTGAGAAGGAAGTACTTTAGTAAAGTAAACTCAGAAATGAGGATATCACAAGATGTATTCCGTGATCTAAGGAAGCTTTGATGCTGTATCCATCCGAGCCATGAACAAAATTACAATTTGACAATAGGATGAGGCAATCACAAGATGAACGATTTCATTGGCGACTGTTTTAAGTCTCCCGTTCCTCGGGACGAGTAACGCTTAAGTTCGATGTGGTGATGAATCCTCCAGATCCACCTTCAGTCACCAATTCTAAGGATTTTCGACGTTTACGAACGAGCTTTTTGTCGACTATCTTAAGTTTTTCTCCATTCCTCGGGACGAGTAACGCTCAAGTTCGGTGTGGTGATGAATTCTCCATATTCATCTGCACAGTCGCCAATTCTGGGGATTTTATTCCTCATATTGACTGATTTACCCTCACTTTGGTTCACCTTGAGTGTTTCACTAATTCCTTGCAAATATTGCCTAAATAGTTCTAATCACTAGTTTATTCGATGATATTCTCTCTTACACATTCCCCTTTACCTCTGCAGATCACCGCTAGTCGATCTTGATCCTTTTGGTTTCATCCATGCGGTCTTGAGCGCTATACGGTCCTGACCCCATGCGGTCTCAAGACCGTATGAGCCCATGCGGTCTCAAGACCGTTTGAGCCCATGCGGTCTCAAGACCGTATGAGCCCATGCGGTCTCAAGACCATATGAGCTCATGCGGTCTCAAGACCGTATGAGCCCATTCGGTCTCAAGACCGTATGAGCCCATTCGGTCTCAAGACCGTATGAGCCCATTCGGTCTCAAGACCGTATGAGCCCATGCGGTCCCAAGACCGTTTGAGTATGAGGACATGCAAGACCGTTTGCTCGCTGCCAAATCAAAGACCAATAGCCGAAGACCATTCGAGCTGTACGTATGCATGCACTCAAAGATCGTATGATACAATAACCGAAGACCGTTTGAGTTAGCAAGTTGTGCATGCAACGACCGTTTACAGTCACCACTGGAGACCGTTTGAGTGATTAAAAGTGCAAAACCATTTGGTCGCAGCATGAAAACCGAATGATTAGTGCATGCATACAAATCGGATGATAATGGTTGGCCACGTAAAGACCATTTGGCCACATAGTGGAGATCAAGTGCACATGCAATTGAATATTGAGAAGCGTGAAACCGCTGGCTTGCGATGCATGGAGAACGCAAAGCACGATTGAATGGAGTACTAGAAAAGCTAGTAGTGTTCACGTGAGTTAAATGGAGTATTGCAACAGCCTGTTGCGCCCACGTGAATGCAGCCTTGTGAAGACCGAATGGACTACGCATGCAGCCAAACCGAGAGGAGAAGAAGCAGTGCAAGACCGAGAGAAGGTAAGACCGCGAGGGCTGAAGTGAGCATCGAGACCGCGAAGGCATCGAGACCGCGAGGGCTGAAGTGAGCATCGAGACCGCGAAGGCTGAGGTGAGCATTAAGACCGCGAGGGCTGAAGTAAGTATCAAGACCGCAAAGAGTGCATGCATGCACACTGAGAAAGTGTGACCGAGAGAACAGAAACTGAATGGAAGAGAGTAAAATGTAAACTGTTTGGATAAGATATTTTCGGTCTGGAATCACACAAAAAAATGTGAGAGCCAGTCCAGTGCCTATAAATAGGACCCGAAGGGTCCCCATTATGAGATCTCATCTCACTACGGCCCAAGGCTGCCGGACTGGGACCAGTGCCGGAACGCCCCCAGATTGCTCGAGCACCGTTTCTGACCAAACTTCACCCACAACCTCAGAATCCCATCCTGAGTCCAGATCCGGTGAGCAGCCAGTCTGGGCGCAGATCTAGAAGGTTGTTCCATCACCATCTCACCATTGCTCACACCATAGCTCCACCTCATCCTACTCTTGCTATTCCGGAGGTTGACCCAAAGATCGAGGCGGAGAAACGGACGACATCGACCACGACGGAGCAGTCCCGGAGACTGCGACGATCTACACTGGGCTGTCACAGATCTACTCTTCTGCTCCGACGATGCTTTCTTTCTCTCTCTTCTCTTTCTTTGTTGCTCCCTCTATGAGGAGCGAGTAGTTCCATCCACTGGGGTGTGGGGACTAGCCCCGCTGCCCGTGTTTTGTATCTTGTACTAAAAAGATGTTATCATTCCGTTTCAATACTAAATCGTTTCATACATGCTTGAATGTTGGCCGCGTTCTTGTATGCATCTATTGTCTTTCGTTGTGGTTTGTCTACGACCGCTCTTGAGACTCGAATACCGATTTAGTTTTGGTTTTTGGTGCGTGTATCCACCGCGCACCCGTTTCGGTATCTAGGAACGCTTTCTAAGGAGTGGAGTAAACTCACCTCCATCGTTGTACTTTTGTACTATGAAATGGAATCAGTTGACGTACAAAAGTGCGACCTTGACAGGTCGAGGAACACACTCTGAGGAGAGAGTGGTGCAAAGTACTTGACCATTCATTCGAGAATGGCTGACGTTGCAACACTCTCACGTTTCTCGTAGCTATATCCTCGAAAGAGGGATAGTCTATAAGGATACTAATCGATTTAGTAATTATCGCTCGCTTGTTAGTTTTCCGATGCACGTTTCACGAGGTTGAGTAAGATTTTCTCTTCGGAGACTACATATCTTCATTGACACATAGATATGTACCGGATGAGAGTTACTCAACCCGTGAAGGATGTGTGCATTACTCTTGTCCTCTAAGACATCGTTATTGTACAACATCCAGGTATCTTGCTTACAAGTCTTGCTATGATTGGTACAAGTGCAATCCATGTGTAGTGGTGGCGAATACCCGCATCACCCCAGTGATCCATCATCATTTGCTAATCTTAGATTTTAATCATTAAACTAGTTTTTATTCTTGCCTTTACTTTTACATGTTTAGGTTAAATAACTCAAATCAAACTTCTGGTCTTAGATGATTAACTTAGATTGATACGAAACAAGAAAAAGACACTCAGATTCTTAACGTTGTCCTTTGGGTTCGATCCTAAATCTGTACTATGATAAGGCTTCCACACTCTTGTGGGGTTGGAGCATTTATCTAGCACCAGTTGTAGGTAAACCTAGTGAGGACATCAACTCTCTAGGGTTTTTGGTGCATATTAGGACTTCCATTGGAAGAATAATCTTTTGGTGTAAGTTCTAGCTCCATCAAAAAATGGCGTTGTTGCCGGGGACAACGGTATAAGAATCATCTTTTTCAAATTTTGTGTCGATTTAGGTTTCTCTAGGGTTTTCTTTTTCTTTTCAAAAACCTAAAAAGTAAAGGACTTAATCTTGCATATCATCTTGGATTTGAAGTGGTTGGTCAAACTTGATAAACTCTTTCTTTGATTTCAGGTACCAATTCTCTTCAAAATGAAGCAGTCAGTGCCACCAACTAATAGTTGTCAATTCTGTGGTGACTATTCTCATGCATCGATCAACTGTTTCAACGTTCATCCTCTCTACGTGATGGCCTTGCATCAAGTAATCATGAATTGTATAGTCGGGAAACTCAGAGCAGCCATTCCATACAACTATGGATATAACGCAGGTTATATTCCATATCACCCCGGAGGGTACTACGAGAAACCTAACTATGGTGGATTTCAAGGCGTAGACTGCAATACAGGAGGGCAATTGGAAAGCAACTCAAATCAATACTATGATGAGGGAAACTATTATCAACATCAATCAAATGGATGCCATGAAGAGCCTTTTCATGAAAATCAACACATATTGATGGAGGAACTACGTGCCTTACAAACATCGGTGGCTCAACAACTAGATGATCAGACAGTCGCGACCAAGAAGTTGATAGCCGACCTTAATCAACTTACGCAACTTGTCAACGCTCCTGAGCAACATGTAGGACAACCACAAAATTTAACTAAGCACATCTCTAGTCCACATGTTGCAATAAATTATGATGATGACTACGAAATCATGTGGAATGTGCCTCCCAATAATTTTCAAGTGCCAGTACAGGGTGGGGAATCATCCTCAGAACCAATGACTGAACTCAAGGATGATACCTTCACCACACCACAGGAAAAAGAATCATTCTCCGAGCTGAAGTCTGACCCGGATAATGACTCTTGCACTATGCTCTTAGATGAAAGCATGAGTAACCAATATGAAGATTTTCTTCAATTGGGAGATAAATTGGGAACAAATTTTAATGATTATCCATCCTCTCCCCCCATAAAATCAGATTTGTCCATACAGATTGAGGGACAACCATCAATGATTGACTCCCTATATGACAAATGTTCTTCAATTTCAACTGTCTTGTCGTTGAATTCCAATGAAGAAGGGTCTATGTTACACGAACTCTACACTCCTTCTCAGTCAGACATAGATGAATATGAGACTGATTCAGATGAGGAGATGTCTTTTATGCAAGAGACTCAAATGATTCCATTACTGGAAAAGGGTCCGGTTTTCCCTTATGAAGACATTTCTGATCATTCGGCTGATCTAGAAACAAACTTCGAGGATGGGACTGACCAAGATCCTGACCCAGAGACGAACCATACCATTCTCACTGATGATGAAACAGAATCAAGGGAGGATGAGGGGTCTCAAGATGACAATCTTATAACGGGTCCTTCCCATGAGATGACACCACCACCGGGAGTTCTGACGGAGCCAGCCCTCGAACAAGAACATGATTTTTCTATTGAATCTCCTTCTAGTCACTTGAACGAGTTGAAAGTGCACCATGAAGAGAAACATGAACCATCTCTTGACTTTGGGATGGATTATGATATTATCATAAACTCTTGTAATGACAAAAAGGACCCCTGGGATGACATCAAGCCACAAACCTATCCCTTTATAGCCACTCATCCCTATGAAGAAGCCCCCTCTAACACTCATGAAACTGAGATTTATCCATTACCTGAGCTAGTTTCCATTCCTCTCATAGAAACTCTTCCCAAGCACTCAATTGAACTAGAGGAGTGTTATGAACAAGAACTGGAACAACAATGTATCAGTCCCAATATTGAAGAAACGGGTTCATCAAGGGATTTTAGCCCTCAAAATGATATGTCAAGGACTAATCCCTCTCATGAAGAGACATCACTGGAACCCCTATCTCAGGATCCCATGATTTCCTCACCTGAGCAAGAGTTCATTCTACCAGTCAAATCCTCTTCTAGTTACTTGGATGAATTAAGGATGTTCTACGAAGAAAACTCTGAACAAAACCTTGAAAAGAAGAACGATGCTCTTACCGATTTCAACATTGACAAAAATGATGATACTTCTCAAAATAACTCCTCTGACGAAGAAAAGTCATCCTGGCTACCATATCCCACACAAGAAAAGCCAGGTGACGAAATGAAGCCGGAACTAGATCCACCACCTGATCCTAGACAGGAGGAAGTTCAAGTGGCCGACCCTCAATCAACTGCCCTAGATTTTGGAGAAAGTAGTTTTACTTTGAACTTCGAAGGTGAGCTACAACTGGAGGACACGAGTGGGCATAACCTTGATTTCTCGCATAGTCCTCCAGTTGCGACTGCTTATGTTCCACCTCCCTCGCTGATGGGGGAAGGTCTCTGCATTCTTCTGGATGGACAACGAGGCGAAAGTGATGTGCATCCAAGTCATCCAGAAGACTCATTCAAGTTGCCACAACTTCCCAGCCAACAAGTTGTTCAGACCACTTCCTCGTTCTCAGCACCAGCTATCACGAGATATCTTTTTCGGACCTTCTTCCAACTACGAGGACCGCCTGGTTAACACTGCACAACCCTTCCCCTCCATCTTGAACCTAGTATTTGCTCAGAAATGGGCAAATTCATAAGTTCAAGGTGGAGGGCGGGTGGTATGACTCTCGCTCCACCCTTTATCTTTACTGCTTCATGTTTTTCTATTCTTAATTTTCTTTTTCATAATTTTTCCCCTATTTGTTAGTTTTCTAAAAATAAAGCCTTTATCTAGTCGGCTTTTTTTTTAATCTGAGATCATCACCTCTTTTCGTTACAAATTCCCAAGAAAAGAATGCTTAAAACTAGCCAATGCGTGTTTTTCATCTTGAATAACCTATGAATCCTAATGTCAAACCCTAAAATAGGAAATGATGATACACTTCAATAAAGCTGAGATAGATCAAATACATCACGCCTTTATCTGATTAATGGATCTGTTGTATGGATTTCTCATTTGATGTTTCATCATGTCTCTTTTGGAGCAGAGTGTGATGGAGAATAGAGACCCGTCGCATGGAATTGCTAAGAAAACTACATCACGATCCAAACTCTCTTCTACACTTCTTCTTTCATTTTCATACCCCTCTGTTCACTAACCATGCCAAAGTCTTAAGTTCGGTGTGGCATGCCACACTCCTTTCTAGTGAAAACTAGAACGTTGCCAAACTTTAAGTTCGGTGTGGTAAACCACACTTCTGCAAAACTCTAAGTTCGGTGTGGTACACCACACCCCTCTTTCCACTACCGCTTCTTCCATACCCCTCAATACATAACAGGGGCGTACCACCTTCTCAAAGAGTATACAATGATGTTTGTTCACATACCGAGGTTGGTGAAAAATCTACCCCGATTCCAAAAAGAGGCCTGGCAGCCCAAATATGAAAGAAAAAAAAATCCAAAAATACCCTTTGTCCTAAGCCAGGTGAGAATGAATAAAAGCCAGAGTGTGAATAAAAACATGAGAGTTGTGCCCTGAATAAGGATAACTGATAAAGGTCTTGCCCGGCCGGTACATTAGCTGCCCTCATGAAGGAAGATGTGTCGTGACCGGTAGTGAGATCTTAAGGATCCAAAAATAACCCCTTACCTCGCCTCAAAGAGGTAAAATAGCCAAAATCCTTAAGCCAACCTATACACACTTCTGAGTTACCTTTAGAAAAAGAAAAAAATCGGGTGTAAGGCTAAGCCAACCAGAGTTGTGCATAAATCATTCAAAGTATCTCGATGAGTCAATTAATTTTAAGAGTCTTGATTCAATTAGAGGAGAGACTCTTATCTTTTGATCACACCCCCATTCTCTCCTCTTTCAACACCAGTGACAAATCATATGCATTTTGTTGATTTTGTGGGTCTGTTCAAAATCTCATAAAACTCTTTAACATGACCGATACAACAGAAAGTGAGAAGGAAGTACTTTAGTAAAGTAAACTCAGAAATGAGGATATCACAAGATGTATTCCGTGATCTAAAGAAGCTTTGATGTTTCATCCATCCGAGCCATGAACAAAATTACGATTTGACAATAGGATGAGGCAATCACAAGATGAATGATTTCATTGGCGACTGTTTTAAGTCTCCTGTTCCTCGGGACGAGTAACGCTTAAGTTCGGTGTGGCGATGAATCCTCCAGATCCACCTTCAGTCACCAATTCTAAGGATTTTCGATGTTTACGAACGAGCTTTTTGTCGACTATCTTAAGTTTTTCTCCGTTCCTCGGGACGAGTAATGCTCAAGTTCGGTGTGGTGATGAATCATCCATATTCATCTGCACAGTCACCAATTCTGGGGATTTTATTCCTCATATTGACTGATTTACCCTCACTTTGGTTCACCTTGAGTGTTTCACTAATTCCTTGCAAATATTGCCTAAATAGTTCTAATCACTAGTTTATTCGATGATATTCTCTCTTACACATTCCCCTTTACCTCTGCAGATCACCGCTAGTCGATCTTGATCCTTTTGGTTTCATCCATGTGGTCTTGAGCGCTATACGGTCCTGACCCCATGTGGTCTCAAGACCGTATGAGCCCATGCGGTCTTAAGACCGTATGAGCCCATGCGGTCTCAAGACCGTTTGAGCCCATGCGGTCTCAAGACCGTATGAGCCCATGTGGTCTCAAGACCGTATGAGCTCATGTGGTCTCAAGACCGTATGAGCCCATTCGGTCTCAAGACCGTATGAGCCCATGCGGTCTCAAGACCGTATGAGCCCATGCGGTCCCAAGACCGTTTGAGTATGAGGACATGCAAGACCGTTTTCTCACTGCCAAATCAAAGACCAATAGCCGAAGACCATTCGAGCTGTACGTATGCATGCACTCGAAGATCGTATGATACAATAACCGAAGACCGTTTGAGTTAGCAAGTTGTGCATGCAACGACCGTTTACAGTCACCACTGGAGACCGTTTGAGTGATTAAAAGTGCAAAACCATTTGGTCGCAGCATGAAAACCGAATGATTAGTGCATGCATACAAATCAGATGATAATGGCTGGCCACGTAAAGACCATTTGGCCACATAGTGGAGATCAAGTGCACATGCAATTGAATATTGAGAAGCGTGAAACCGCTAGCTTGCGATGCATGGAGAACGCAAGGCACGATTGAATGGAGTACTAGAAAAGCTAGTAGTGTTCACGTGAGTTAAATGGAGTATTGTAGCAGCCTGTTGCGTCCACGTGAATGCAGCCTTGTGAAGACCGAATGGACTGCGCATGCAGCCAAACTGAGAGGAGAAGAAGCAGCGCAAGACCGAGAGAAGGTAAGACCGCGAGGGCTGAAGTGAGCATCGAGACCGCGAAGGCATCGAGACCGCGAGGGCTGAAGTGAGCATCGAGACCGCGAAGGCTGAGGTGAGCATTAAGACCGCGAGGGCTGAAGTAAGTATCAAGACCGCGAAGAGTGCATGCATGCACACTGAGAAAGCGTGACCGAGAGAACAGAAACCGAATGGAAGAGAGTAAAATGTAAACCGTTTGGATAATATATTTTTGGTCTGGAATCACACAAAAAAACGTGAGAGCCAGTCCAGTGCCTATAAATAGGACCCCAAGGGTCCCCATTATGAGATCTCATCTCACTACGGCCCAAGGCTGCCGGACTGGGACCAGTGCCGGAACGCCCCCAGATTGCCTGAGCACCGTTTCTGACCAAACTTCACCCACAGCCTCAGAATCCCATCCTGAGTCCAGATCCGGTGAGCAGCCAGTCTGGGCGCAGATCTAGAAGGTTGTTCCATCACCATCTCACCATTGCTCACACCATAGCTCCACCTCATCCTACTCTTTCTATTCTGGAGGTTGACCTGAAGATCGAGGCAGAGAAACGGACGACATCGACCACGACGGAGCAGTCCCAGAGACTGCGACGATCTACACCGGGCTGTCACAGATCTACTCTTCTGCTCCGACGATGCTTTCTTTCTCTCTCTTCTCTTTCTTTGTTGCTCCCTCTATGAGGAGCGAGTAGTTCCATCCACTGGGGTGCGGGGACTAGCCCCGCTGCCCGTGTTTTGTATCTTGTACTAAAAAGATGTTATCATTCCGTTTCAATACTAAATCATTTCATACATGCTTGAATGTTGGCCGCGTTCT
>OY856409.1:1934354864-1934372364 GCA_963693085.1 Alisma plantago-aquatica
CTATTCAGTATACTTCTCTGGTTGAATTGGATCTTAGAGGTTCAAGGTTCACTTGGGACAATAGACAGGAAGGTGATAAACTTGTGATGTCAAAGCTCGACAGGGTCTTCTACAATCTTGAATTCCTTGATAAATTTCCTAATCTCTGGGGGGAGGTTAAGGCCAATATTCACAGTGATCACAGAGTTGTTGCTGTTTTTCTGGATAATAATTCTGCTAGGAAGAAAGCTCCTTTCCGTTTTGTTAATGCCTGGTGTGATAGAGATGATTTCATGGATGTTGTGAAGGAAGCCTGGAGCATCAATGTGGATGGTAATCCCATGTATAGAGTCTGCAGAAAATTGGATAATGTGAGATTCAGCCTGGCGAAGTGGAACAGGGAAAGAGTAGGTGACCTTACTGAAATAAGGAGGATGAAGGAGTATGAAGCATGTTGTGCTCAAACTGCTGCTGATCTGGATCCGTCTAATTGCAGGCTAGTGGAGGAGGCTGGATCTAAAAGGAAGGAGGCGATGGTTGCTTATAATCAGGAAGAATCCTTTCTTAAACAAAAGTCCCGTGTTAATTGGTTACAGTTGGGTGATAGAAATTCAAAGTTTTTCTATTCTTCTATTCAAACTAGGAAAATGAGGAATTCTATTAGAAGTATTCTGGTTAATGGTGATAGATGTAATGATGAAGAAAAGAATCATGATGAGTTTGTTAGTTACTATAATGATCTTTTTAACTTGTGTGGGGGTGGTGATTTCAGTTGGGATGATGAGGATTACTTGTTTCCTACTCTCTCTAATGATCAGATTGAAGCTATTTCTGTTGTTGTTACTAGAGAGGAGATTGAGAATGTGATTAAGAACAGTGATGGTGATAGGGCACCAGGCCCTGATGGCTTTAATTATACTTTCTATAAGAAGTGTTGGAGCATTGTGGGGGATGAGGTTGTGAGTGTTGTGCAAAATTTTTTCAGAAGTGGTCGGTTATTAAAGGAAGTTAACAGGACCTTTGTCACTCTCATTCCTAAACATAAAAATGCTATGGAGGTTAAGGATTGGCGGCCTATCTCTTTGTGTAATACTCTTTACAAAATTATTTCCAAAGTGATGGCCAACAGGATCCAACCTATTCTTCCTTTTATCATTAATAAAGCTCAGTGTGCGTTCATCAAGGGGAGGTCTATTACTGATGCTACGTTGCTGGTTAATGAGTTGCTGAATGTGATTATGAAGAGTTCTGCTCCTAAGATCTGTATTAAGGCAGATCTCATGAAGGCATATGACTCAGTGAATTGGAAGTATCTTCATTTTGTCCTTGTTAAAATGAAGTTTCCTATCTGCTGGATTAATTGGATTTTAGAGATTCTTCACACTGTTAGTTTTCAGGTTCTCATTAATGGGGTGCCTTCAAAGAAATTTTGGCTGACCAATGGGATTAGACAGGGGGATCCATTAGCTCTCTATCTTTTTGTTATTGTTATGGAAGGCTTCTCTTCTTTATTTGCTCGGGAGATTAGAAGGAAGTATGTTTTGCCTCTTAAAGCTGGTAGTGATTTTGAGATTTCTCATATCTTATTTGCTGATGATGTGGTGATTTTTTCAGATGGGAGGCCTGATTATGTGACTGGTATCGGCAATATTATTAAGGAGTTTGGGAAGAGTTCTGGGTTGAATATCAGCAGCAGCAAATCGTCTTTTTTCTCCAATAGGGCTACGAATGATACTATGGTGGAAACTGAGTTAAAGATTAAAAAGGAGATTCTCCCTGTTAAATATCTTGGGCTTCCTTTGTTCTGTGGAAGGCTCACCAGAAGTCTGTGTTCTCCTATTATTGATAAGATAAAAAATAAACTGGAAGGTTGGAAATCGAAGCATCTTTCTTTTGCTGGGAGGTTGGAATTGGTGAATTCTACGCTTTCCTCTTTCCAATTGTATTGGGCAGCATCTTTTCCTATTCCTGTGGCTGTTACAAAGGAGAAAGGAGATTGATCGTCTGTGTAGAGATTTTCTTTGGGGAGGTCCAGAGCTTGAGAATAAAATACACCTTGTGTCTTGGGAGCAGGTTTGTTTACCCAAAAAGGAAGGTGGTTTGGGTATTAAAAGGTCGAGGGACATTGTGGAAGCTTGTATGGTGATTAATCTTTGGAGTGTGGCTAAAAAAAAAGATAGGTTGTGGGTTCGATGGATACATGGCAGATATCTTAAAGGTGATACAGTCTGGAGATGTAAAGTGCTTTCAAATTCTTCATGGGTTTGGAAGCATCTGTTGTACTACAGAGATAATATAGCCAGTATGATTTCTTTCTCTGTAGGTAATGGGAATATGGTGAAGCTTTGGAGAGATCCGTGGTTTAGAGGAGGATACCTAGATAATTTTCTAGGTGAAGGGGCTATTATGAGAAGTGGCACGGGGAAGTTTGCCACTCTTAGTTGCTTGTTTGGGAAGGATGGATGGTCTATGACTAAGTCTAGACATTTGAGATTTATTATTAATCTTCTTCAGAAGTATATTGATCCCTGTTCTGAGGAGGAGGACTTAATTCTTTTGAATGGTGGAAAAGTTCATAACGTCAAAAGTGCTTGGGATATTATTAGACCAAGAGCTCCCTTGGTTGGCTGGGCGGACTGGTTGTGGGGATCTAAAGGGCCTAGAAGATATGTGCTTAATGGCTGGAGATGTTTTCTGAATAAGCTTCTGACCTTGGACCATTTGCAGAGCAGAGGTTACTATCTTCCTTCGAGATGTATCCTTTGTATTGCGGATAGTGAAGATCTGAATCATATTATGTTCTGCTGTCAGTATGCAAAACGTGTTTGGAGGAAGGCTGTTGAAGATCTGTATATACCTCGTATACCGGATTCCTTTGGTAGTGTTTGCAGCATGGTTCTCATGAAACATAGAATTATTGTTCTTGCTGTGTTCCATGGATTGTGGAGTGAAAGGAATTCAAGAATTTTTGTGGAGGTGAGCATTAGTGCAGATAGAAAGTGGTCATCTCTAAAGAAAGATATAGATCAATTACTTGTATAGTTTTCTCTTCTTTGTTAGCTCTTAGTTTTATTTCTTATGAGCTTGCTCGAGCTTTGTACATATTTTTTGATATATATAAAAAGGAGTCCCACGCTGTTCCCGATAAAAAAAAAGATAGATAGATAGATAGATAGATAGATAGATAGATAGATAGATAGATAGATAGATAGATAGATAGATAGATAGATTCATACATTCATAGATAGATAGATAGATAGATAGATAGATAGGCACGATCAGATGTGGGGATCAGTTGCAAGAGGGTGCATGTTCACCTCAACTCCTGTCAAGAAGACATCCGCAACCATCCGATTACATCCAAGGGATGCTATTCACCCCTACACCAGCCTATCTGTGGCACTTAACTTGCTGACGTATGAGTCACATGAAGCAACCGGGTCAATACTACAAAAGGGCCTCGCATACCACTTGAACCAACTAGTTGCATGATATATCAAAATATTGGCCTTGATTAATGCATCGAAGACTATACGCATCAACTACATATCTAACTTTTAATTTCCCCAATCTATAATTATATATATCATTCATCGACAACCTCATATGAACATGAAGCCTCAAACCTAGATTCATACTATTCTAAAGTACATTCTTGCCCAATTGAGGTGTGAACTCCAATGCTTGGCCATTCAAATTCTCAAATCCATAGTTCACATATCCAACTGAGTATCCAAAATTCTAAAAGTTCACTTCATCACATCCCACACACCTTAAAAGAAATTTCGTCCTCAAAATTTAGCAAAAAACCAGTCTTTCACATCATATACCTGTTAAAAGAACTTTCGTCCTCAAAAGTACACCATACTCATACTTCTAAGGAAAACCTTATCCTGCTCTCATCCACATGTAGGCACCATTCTATGTGTAACATATCTGCAAGGGTTACCTAGAACCATGTATCCAAAGCACTGTTAGGAGGTTTTAAAAGCATCAAGGGTGAAACATCACTCCATAGAAGGCTCAAACAAGGCTTTAGAAGCTTAAGTTATGTCACGATATATTTCATATGTTAGGATTTGCTTCCTTATCTTAAGATTCCCACATCATGCATTAAAATTCCCACATCATATTACCATGTTCTAAAGGAGTTAAATAAGATTAACTCTTACATCAAGGTGTCATAAACATTATGTTGTGCTAACTGTCAAACTATATATTTCATCTTTATTAAGCAATAAGATTAACACCTCAAGTAACATGTTTCATTCATATGATCGTATTTCGTTGTTCATAATAAATTTCAACATTTACTAGTGATTTCATCATAAGCTTAGCCAATAATATCACATTATCATCATTATTCATGTATATGGTTAACCATTTATGCATTGATATGTATTAAACCATCTCTAGATTTCCATCATATCATGTCTATATATATATCATGTTTTGAGATTAAATCACATCCTAACATATATTATATCATTGTAGTTCTTAAGCAAATTTATACAAGTGGCTCGTCAAACATATATAAAAACTTTATTTGGTCCAATTGAGGTTTTAACCCCTACCATGAGGGTAGTGCCATGCTCAATCTCTCTGAGCTAACTCAACTCTATGAGTATCACATATGCATAAACTTTATCTTTCCTCCCTGATCTAGGGTTATAAGGTATACCTCATTGGCACTAGTCGATCGCTTTACAAGCTCTAGCCATGTAAGCACAAACCAAAGATGTGACATGATGTTCTCATCACATGTCTTCTACCCATGAAACATGCTTACCTAAAACTCTCTTATATATACCACTAGATTCCTATGTGGGAGACCACCAACCTGAGCATGAGGCTTTACAAAAACTAACATAGCTACCTCCTCCAGGGTCTTGGGCTCTCTCCCTCACCCAGATGGTAGGCACTCATATTCATATTTACATGCACCCATAACCAGCCTCTCTCTGTTTCTAGGGTTTGGTCCTCCCAAGGACATCTAGGGTTCAAGAAGACTATAGGAATCATGCATTAAGCAACACAACTCATTCACTCATGAGTAATCTAGTCTAGGACATATCATATCACATATCTCATAATTCTCATATCTTGGGGTTTAGGTTCTCTGACCTTCTCCCTGTGGGTCTCACTCTCTCTGGAGTTAACCCCGAAACTGGTCCTAACACTAGAGGTCCTCCTTCGTAAAAGAGATTGAGGCTCTTACTGATTCACATCCTTGTCTCAGCTTAGCTTATCTCATCTCATAAAAGCCTAGTTACTTACATCATCAGAACTCATCTTGCATCCTTAAGACGAACTTAAGTCCTCAAAGACAAACATATATCATCATAAACGGTCTTATATCATCTATATAAGACTTACATCACATCATCAAAACTTATTTCATGTATTCCATCTATCATATATTCTAACAAGGCTCTAGACATCTAATCTAGAACTACTCTCTCTTCTAGACTGATGTCATTCACTTTCACTTAGGTTGCATGATCACCTCCTACTCATACATGTGTGGGGACACATTTTTGTAATACATATACATAATAAAATATTATATAGTTTTTCTCCGATAAAACATGCGTCAAAGAAAACTATCAAGGTTCGATCTGATTGGAATCAAAAACCAAATCCTGAAAACGAGTGTCCCACACATAGTAGAGAGTACAGTGTCATTAAAATTAGTGAAAGGGGTGAGAACATGGTGTAGACTAGTGTAGCTACTCTAGACAACGAGCGCCATATGTCTAGGGTTTCTCTTCCCTTGATGCACATCATTTCCAAATAGTGCAACGCCCCATACCGCTGCACTACAAGGAAAGAACGACATCTAAGGACTTGCTACTTAACAAGCACCAGTCTATACCTAGTTCTCAGACATCTAGGTGCTAACCTAGAGGCTAGGTCAGATCTAGTCTATAAAAGACGACTAATCTAACCCTAAAGATTATTAAGTTCAAGGTTCTTTAGTTTTGCGTTGCATAATGAACAAATGTCAGGCTTTACTATTGTTCATGCTCTGATACCACCTGTGACGTCCCCGGAATTTCTAAAACTTAATCTGATGTGCGACGTCCAAATTGAAACCCTCACCTCAGTGAGAATCCCAATTTAAACACCCCACACTAGGCTAAGAAGAAGAAAATCGAGGGAGTCAGAAGGAACAACAATCAGTAGCACATGTACATGAACAATAATAAAACCATACACACATGTTCACCATTCAACATATAATTACAACATAAATTGTTACAACATTTGATATTACGTATTAAATAGCAAACTATACATATACATGTACTACCACTAAACAACAGGATCTTAAGACAACAGGTCCACTTGTACATCAGCTCGCTATACAACTCTCACTATCCTGGATCTTCAAGAGCATAAACACAACCTAAACAAAAGATTACATGCAGTACATGTCAGCACAATATTTCAAGAATATTGTACTGAGTACGCCTACGTGTCTTTTTATATACCTCTCATCGTATCTTGGCAATAAGATAAAACTAATACTTGGCAGTAATAGAAGAATATAAGAAAAGCGTATACTTGCACAAAGATATTCATTAACAAAAGAGAACACATATTTTAAGCTTATTTTCCATTATATACCAAGGCCTTTATGATCACTACCATAGAGTTAGATCATTTGTACAAGGTGACCACTACCAAAGAGTTAGGTCAGACCACTACTAAAGAGTTAGGTCATATGTACAATGTGACAACTACCAAAGAGTTAGGTCACTTCCAAGCACACTACCAAAGAGTTAGTGCTTTCATATAATGGAACAGATATATTATGTTTGATGTGTTCATAGAAGTAATCATGGAAAATCATGCAACATATCATACAAGAACAATCATTTCATCCAATATCATATGCCAAGTATTTTACTACACATATAACACAAGCATATTGTATAATAAGACAAGTAAGAGGTAATGGCGTACCTTAGATCAAGATATCCTAATCATCACATATACTTCTGATGTCAACTACATCCTGGTCAAACCCCTGGTTAAGACAAGATCACATACTACTATCAGGTTCGCATCATCATTAACCCTATGTATATCCATCTTAGGGTTTGCCTTATCTCTTTAGTATATTTCCATATCACTTGCATTCTTCTCTTATATTTATCTTAGTGATTTCATGTTCTAGATTATAGCTCAATAACTGTATATACTCATGTGTCACATTATTATGTGAACATATTAATATTATGTCACATCCATTAACTATATTAGGGTTACATCACATGTATTAAGGTTCTCCTCATATAACATGAATTATGTGCATAAGACTAATATAAAAGTTTCAAATTAGCTTCCAGTTACTAATATAAGGGTGTTCTATAAATTTCATCATTTATTGAGCATGTATGCATTAATTGCATTATCTTCAGAGTTATTAAGCCTATATAAGCATTCTAAGAAAAAATATATGATTATGTGTCATAACATGATCATATCTGATATCACATGGATTATGTATCATATTTTTGAGTTACTGATGCATTCTCATAATTTTAGGCCAACGTTTGATATTTATTATCGTTGAAATGAGCATTTTATAAGTTACATGATATCACTGAGATTAGTGCATCCAAAGTAGTATATTATCATTGCAATGTGTTGTACTCATTTTTCTAAGAATTTTTATATATTACTTGTATTTTTCTGATGCTCGAGCTAATTCCTATGATTTATATACGAACTAGGCATTTCTGAGGTAATTTACCTTTTCTGGCCAATGGTGCGTCGCCACGTGGTTAGCAAGGGGCGCATTCTCTCTTGGTCTGGCATGAATGAACCAGTCGATTCTTGGCGGTTCACTAATTGGGTCGGCGGTCTGGCTGACTGAACCTGGCCCACTTCTCTTTCTTTCCCTGGTCCACGCGATGCTAACCCACGTCGCCTCTCTCGTTCCATGCCTGGTGCTTCGGTGGGCTCTGTCTTGCAGCCACCGTCGTAAGGGAGATATCCGGTTAGGAGTAATCCACACTAGAGAGCTACTCATCATATATGAAGGCCTCCATCAGCTCCAAACAAACCTCCCTAATCTCCCCAACTGCACGATCCTTAGGTTTCAGCTACAGATCTATGTTCTTCTGGGGCAACAACACCATCGCGTGGAAGATCTTCGTTGAGAGAAGCACGACGCGAGAGTCCTCCTATCCTGCCCCTTTTCAAGCCATAGCTTTCTTCTGTGCCTTCTCGACGCCTCTTTCCTCTAGGTCGCTGCTATGGTGGCTCCTCCCCATGGATCCTGCGGCATCAACTTCTCCTGCTGTGCGCCGCCAGGATTAGCTTCGAGCCGCCCTCTTTAATCTAGTTGCCTAGGAGCCATCCGGTCTAGCAGGCTGCTGTGGACTGGTGTGCCTCCTTACTCCCGTCTGAAGTGCTTCAACGACTCGATGATTCGGTGAGAAGGTGATGGTCGGTCAGACCTCTGATCAAACTCCAGAAGGCGCCACTAGCTTCATATGTTGCTCCTATGTTGAGCGGCATGGATTCTTTCTTTTGGTGATTCCGTTTCATGACTTGAGGATCTTGTCACTGCCAAAGTCTATTGCAATAGAGAATAGGAAGGGATCTTCCTACAAGAACCCTACTGTCGTTGGAAATGGAGACACTGTTGTGTTGGGGGCCTTGTTCTCCTTTTCGTGTCTTGAATGTGCCCCTAAAGTGAGTTCTACATTATGGTATCTACCAAGTCAAAGAGAACCGTCCACTTCTCTCACTTCCTTAGGCCATGATCAGATGTGGGGATCAGTTGCAAGAGGGCGCATGTTCACCTCAACTCCTGTCAAGAAGACATCCGCAACCATCCGATTACATCCAAGGGATGCTATTCACCCCTACACCAGCCTATCTGTGGCACTTAACTTGCTGACGTCTGAGTCACATGAAGCAACCGGGTCAATACTACAAAAGGGCCTCGCATACCACTTGAACCAACTAGTTGCATGGTATATCAAAATCTTGGCCTTGATTAATGCATCGAAGACTATATGCATCAACTACATATCTAACTTTTAATTTCCCCAATCTATAATTATATATATCGTTCATCGACAACCTCATATGAACATGAAGCCTCAAACCTAGATTCATACTATTCTAAAGTACATTCTTTCCCAATTGAGGTGTGAACTCCAATGCTTGGCCATTCAAATTCTCAAATCCATAGTTCACATATCCAACTGAGTATCCAAAATTCTAAAAGTTCACTTCATCACATCCCACACACCTTACAAGAAATTTTGTCCTCGAAATTAAGCCAAAAACCAGTCTTTCACATTATTCCAGGATACAAGTCAATTGTTGAAACCCTCAAACTCTTAGTTGCCAATCAAGATCATATTGAAGCATCCCTTGCTGCATTTGGAAGAGGACGTTCACCCCCTCAACAACAAAAACAGATTAAGTCAACATCGTTGTTTTGTGAAGCATGTTAAGGTACTGATCATTCCACTTTAGTGTGCAATGTTCTCTATGATGTTGTTCTCAGCAATGCATGTGGCCAAGGAGATAATAGTCAATTAGAAAATCTTAATGCCATCAACACCATTCCTGGTCAAGGATACTACAATCTGAATCAAAATAGGAACTATCCTAGTTTTCAATATGGAAATCCTTTAGGAGCGAAAAAATCACGACAACTTGGTTCCACTAACCAACAAAGAGGCCCACTAGGATTTCATTATAACCAACAAAAAAAATTTGTAAATCAAGGTAAATTTAGGGGAAACTTTCAGAATAGGAACTTCAATAATTATCAGAACAATTCTCAATTTCAGAACCCCAACCAAGTTCCTTACCAAAATCAACAACAAGGGAAACAAATTGGACCCATTTCTCATGATGACAAACTTACGACCATTGAGAAGATGTTGCGGTAACATCAAACCATGATAGCTAACCAGCAAACCTTGATAGCTAACCAGCAAGCACATCAGAAAGCCATTGCATCTCAACTAGCTCAACTTGCAGCTAGTGTGAAGCCACCTGTTGGAGCCTTTACTGGTCAACCGGAGAACAACCCTAACATCCTGAGCAATTGAAGGCTGTTATGACTTGTTCTGGTAATGTATATCCTGACCCTTCTGCCAAGACACCAGTGGTTGTCATAGATAAATAGGACCAAGCGAATGATCAAGTTGACAAAGAACCTAAACCTATTACGAAGGAGTAGCCAAGAAATGATAAGTCAGAGAAAGAAAATTCTATGAAACCTATTACATAAGAGGAAGAAGCAAAACCAGAGCCTGATATCCCTATGTACAAGCCTCATATATCTTTCCCAGCACATTTGAAGAAGACCAAGCTTGACACTTGATTCAACAAGTTCAAGAAAGCCATGAAAAAGCTTCATGTTGATATACCTTTTCTAGATGCGCTGGCTGAGATACCAACTTGGACAAAGTACTTGAAGTCACTTCTCACCAGGAAATATATAACCAAAGAATATGAAATAGTCAAGTTAGCGACAACTACTTCAGATATCATCCTGAGTAAAATGCCCAAGAAGCAGAAAGATCCAGGATCTTTTGGGATTTCTTTCCATATTGGTGATTCTTCCTATAAGAAAGGATTGGTCGATCTTGGAGCTAGCATTTCCATAATTCCACTTAGCCTTTGTAAAAGGCTAGGGTTTATTGAACTTCTCCCTACTAGCATGACCATACAACTTGCAGATAACACTGTGACTTTACCTTTGGGAATCATTGAGGATGTCCCTGTCAAGGTAGGAAAAGATTCCTATGTTCGGTGTGACTTTCTCATCATGGACATAAAGGAAGACGCTAGATACCCTCTCATCTTTGGACGACCTTTCCTCACCACTGCAAGAGCTCTGATCGACGTTTAAGTAGGAACTTTGCTGCTCATATTAGGTAAAGAAACTCTCAAATTCAAGGTTTTTGAAAGCATGTGAAGGCCAAGCATGCAAGAGGAAGTCTACTTGATTGAGTGTGTAGAGAAGATGTCACTCCTAACGCAGGAGGATTATGAACAAGAAGATCCTTTAGGGATGACCCTCACCAATCTGAATGCAGAAAGTTCAGATGACCAACAAGTGAAAAGTTGTGTTTTCCACCTCAATACTGCTAAAGAAGATCCTGAAGCCAAGATTGAGGAACTAAAAGCAATGGATGTTACTAAAGAAGCATGTGAAAATCCACAAGCTCCTGAAATAAAGCCCCTACCGGAAGGTTAGATGAACTCAAGATCTGCCCAGACATCATAAATCCAGATCTAACGACAGAACAAGAAGACAAACTTTTGAAGGAAATGAAGGAAAGAAGAAAAGCAATCGGCTACAAGATGAGCGAACTCACTGGGGTTAGTCAAGCTTTGTGCATGCACAAAATCCCCATGATGGAAGATCTCAAGCCATCAATTGAACATAAATGCAAATTGAATCCTAATATGAAGGAAGTAGTCCGTCGTGAAGTTATTAAATTGTTCATTGCTGGGATAATATATCCGATATCGGATTCACCATGGGTGAGTCCCGTGCATGTGGTCCCAAAGAAAGGTGGAACTATTGTGATATGAAATGAAAATGATGAACTCATCCCCACTCGAACGGTTATAGAGGGGAGGATGTTCATTGATTACAGGAAGTTAAACAAGGCAACTCGAAAGGATCATTTCCCAATGCCTTTTCTTGATCAAGTATTAGAACGGTTGGTTCATCAAGAATATTTCTATTATCTCAACGGTTACTCTAGATTCTATAAAATCCCTATACATATAGATGACCAAGTGAAGACAACTTTTACTTGCCCATTTGGAACATACGCATTTAGAAGGATGTCGTTTGACCTCCGTAATGCACCTGCAACTTTTCAACATTGCATGGCAGCCATATTCGCTGGTCTCACTGAAACAATTATGGAAGTTTTTATGGATGATTTTTCTGTGTACAGAGATTCATTCGACTCATGCCTAAAACACCTCTCCCTTGTCCTCAAATGGTGTGAAGAAGCACAACTTGTGTTAAATTGGGAGAAGTGTCACTTTATGGTAAAGGAAGGCATTGTCCTTGGCCATTGGGTTAGTAATCGAGGAATTGAAGTAGATAAGGCCAAGATCGGAGTAATTTCTAAGCTCTCGATCCCAACAAATGTAAAGGAGTTTCATGCATTCCTAGGTCATGCGGGCTTTTACTGACGGTTTATAAAGGATTTCTCAAAGATAACCAAGCCAATGACAAATTTGCTACTAAAGGATGCTGAGTTCAATTATAGATGAAGGATGTGTTAAAAGTTTCAGCCATCTAAAGCATACTCTTACAACAACACCCATCATCAGAGCCCCTGATTGGGATCACCCTTTTGAAATTATGTTTTATGCCAGTGATTATGTTGTGGGTGATGTCTTGGGCCAATGTATAGAAAAGAAACATTATGTGATATACTATGCATCAAAAACCCTCAATGAAGCTCAGAGGAATTATGCAACTACCAAGAAAGAATTTCTTACGATCGTGTATGCCTTTGACAAGTTCAGATCCTACCTCATTGGTTCAAAAGTCATTGTCTACATCGATCATGTCGCTATCCGTTACCTCCTGGTAAAGAAAGATACTAAACCTAGGATAATTAGATGGATTCTCCTCTTATAAGAGTTTGATTTGGAGATAAGAGACAAGAAAGGTACATAGAATGTCGTGGCAGACCACCTCAGTCATATCCATGCCCTGGAAACTGAGAAGATCCCCATCAATGATTCTCTTCTAGATGACCAACTTATGAAAGTTTTTGAAGCTATCCCTTGGTACCTGGACTATGTAAACTACCTGGCTACGAGTGTTATCCACCCCAAATGCACTGGAATTTCACTGAAGAAATGCCTGCATGATGTAAAACAATATCACTGGGATGATTTGTACCTCTTCAAATTTTGCATTGATAGTCTATATAGACGTTGTATAGATGAGGAAGAAGCTCAACTTATCTTAGAACAATGCCACTCGGGCCCAGTTGGAGGCCACATGAGTTCCAAGAAAACTACCTTAAAGGTTTTGCAATGTGGATTCTTTTGGCCAATCATATCTAAAGATTCCTATGACTTTGTTCTATCATGTAACAAATGTCAAAGAACAGGTAACATAACAAAGAGAGATGAGATGCCACTGAACTTGTGGCAAGAAGTCGAGATATTTGATGTTTGGGGTGGGACTACTTGGGTCTGTTCCCATCTTCTCATGGATTTTCCTACATCCTAGTGGCGGTGGATTACGTCTCAAAATGGGTCAAAGTCATACCAACTATCACTAGTGATTCCAAACATGTCATCAAAATGTTCAAAGATATCATTTTCCCCCCATTTAGAGTTCCACGCACTGTGATTTCCGATGGAGGTTCTCATTTCCTAGAAAGAAGCTTTGAAGCATTGCTGAGGAAATATAGTGTAACTCACAAGGTAGCCTCACCCTACCATCCTCAAACTAGTGGACAGGTAGAGGTTTCTAACCGTCAACTCAAGGCTATTTTGGAAAAGACTGTAGGCCGCAATCGGAAAGATTGGTCAATAAAAATCAATGACGCCATGTGGGCCTACCGAACTGCTTTTAAAACTCCCCTTGGGACTATAACTTTTTGACTAATCTATGGAAATTCATGCCACCTGCCGGTAGAATTGGAACACAAGGCATGGTGGGCAATAAAATAGCTAAATTTTGATATGAAAGAAGCAGGCCAAGCTAGGATTCTGCAACTCTAGGAGCTGGAAGAACTCCGAATGACAGCTTATGAGAATGCTAGAATCTATAAAGAACACACAAAGTTATGGTACGATGGTCATCTCAAGAGGAAGGACATTCAAGTGGGATACCAAGTTCTTCTGTTCAACTCAAGACTAAGGTTATTCCCAGGAAAACTCCATTCCCGCTGGTCAAGACCTTACATCGTCAAGAGCATCTCCCCACATGGTGCTTTTTCTTTATGGAGTGAAAAGTTAGGTGAATTCATGGCAAGTGGTCAACAACTGAAGAGATATTTCACCTCAGCCGACACAGGCACTGAAGCAATACTGGAACTCACCAATCCAACGTATCCACCATGAAATTTGAAGAAACCAATTCGAGCCATCGATGTAAAACAAAGGCGCTTGTCGGGAGGCAACTCGATAAATAAATTCGTATTTAGTTTCAATTTTGAAATAGAAATTTTGCTTAATTTTGTTTTTACTTTTATATAATTGTGCATCAAATAAAAATCACATCGCGAGATGCTATCTTGAGTTCTGATTGATCTTTATTTTTGAGATTTTCATATGGAGGATGCACGTTGATTGGAACGCAACCACATTTGGTAGTCCAAACAGCATGAACTTTCCCCTCCATCTCGGATTTAGAGTTTTCTCAGGATAAGCAAATTTCGAAGTTCGGGGTGGAGGGTGGGTGGTATGTATCTTACTATCCACCTTCACCCATCTAATTCAGACTTAAGATTTCATCATTGCATTTTTGAGCAAAATTAAAGAATTCTTCAATTTTCAAATTCTTCAAAATTTAAAAAAAAACAAAAGAAATCTAACAGATACTTGATGAAGTTTTGACACTTTTCATTCGATTTCTATGCATTTTGAATCATTACACCCTCCTTATTCGAAGCAGATCCTCAAAAGGACCTTCTTATGAAACTAGCCTTTTGATTGAAATCATCTTGTGAAGCTTATGAATCCTAACATCATGATCTTTATGTAAAAATGGAAAGTGTCTGTCAACCTGATAGGGATAAAACATGTCATGCTTCCTAACTGACTAGTCAAACAACAACATGGAATCCCCACCGGATCCTCATCAAGTCATTATTTGAGTAGAGTACGATAAAGAGAACAACTCGGTGCACGGAATTGTAAATCAAGTTGCATTCTGATCTGAACTCTCTTCTACACTTCTTCTATCATCTTCATACCCCTTCGTCCATCAAAAAGAAAAAAAATAGCCAATATAGTGCCAAACCCTAAGTTCAGGGTGGCACGCCACTTCCCTCTATATCCACTTCTTCCACACCCCTCGCAAACTAATAGGGGCATACCACCAAGAAAAGATGCCAAAGCGCACACACAAAAATGCAATCTCGAGTCGAATAGAGGAGATATTCACACAAAAAATGCAATAAATGAAATTGCAAATAATATAATAAAAATCTCAAGTCGAATAGAGGAGAGATTTACTTCTTCTTCCATACCACCCTTCACTCCCTTTTCTACCTAATGGCACAATAAATGCCTCTAATACCCTGAAATACACCAGTGTCAGATCAGATGCACACTTGTTGTTCTGCGGGTATCTCTGGACTCTTATGAAACTCTTTTACATGCTTGTTGTTGGAAAAAGTGAGGAGGAATTGAAGTTGGAAAGCAAACTCAGGAATGAAGATATGGTAAGATGTGTTCAGTGGTCTCAGGAAGTTGAGATGCTTCGTCATACTAATTAGAAAGGAAACAATCATGATGTGAAGAGGAGGCAATCACATGATCAAAAAGTATTCATTTGGTGACTGTTTTAGATTTTGTGTTACTCGAGGACAAGCAACGTTTAAGTTTGGGGTGTTTTGATGAATGCATATTCATCATGATTTCCAGTCACCTTTTTGGGACCAATTCGAATCGATACTTTCGATTTCATCTCCTAAATCTCACAAAATGCAAGATTTCTTAACTATTCAATTATCAAGATTATTAACTAGATTAATATCGATTTTGTGCAGTTCTTGACTAGGTTCGACCATCGTATGAAATTCGCTCGAGATCCTCTCAACTTTGGTCTTGACCAATCGGTCTTGACCAAACAATTTTTCCCTAACGGTCTACCCATGCAGTTTTGACCTATCAGTCTCCGACATTCACCTGCACGGTCCTCCTCTCACTACTCTACCTAAATGATATCAAAACCATTTGAGCCCATACAGTCTCAAGATCGCTTGAGCCCAAACGGTCTCAAGATGTATGACGCCTAATGATTTCAAGACCGTTTGAACTAAGAACCGTTTGGATGACGAAGACCGATCGGAGGCCATCGGTCCTTAAGACCATTTGGACGACGAAGTTCAAAGACCATTTGGATGAAGACCATTTGGACACTCAATAAAAGATCGATGAAGAGCAAGACCACTTGGTCCCAACACTTTTTGGAGCCATACGATCTCAAGACCAGTTGGAGACAAAGACTGTTCAGTCTCAAAACCAAATGAAATCCATCGGTCTCCAAGACCATTTGATCGATCCAATCGGTCTTCAAAACCATTTGAAGCCCAAGACTGTTTGGAGGCCATCGGTCCTTAAGACCGTTTAGTCATCAAACGGTCTCTAAGACCCTTTGGCCATGAAATAGTTTCCAAGACCGGTTGGAGTATATTAATCAAGACTGTTTGAACAAAGACTCAAGATCGATCAAGCACAAATGGTCTTCAAGACCAATCAAAGCCCAACGGTCTGCAAGACTATTTGGCCAGCTACTGCTGAAGACCGTTTGAAGCCAGCACATGTGAAGACCGATTGGCGCCTATCGGTTTCAAATAGTTTGAAGGCAAAATTCCAGGACCACATGGGCAGTTCCTCAGCAAGACCGTTTGGTCATTTGATCGGTCTGCAAGCCTGTATTAAGATAGAATCCCAAGACCGGTTGGATCTATTCGGTCTCCAAGACCATATGGTCATATATTCTCAAGACCGTTTGGATGTCAAACGGTCTCAAAGACCGTTTGGATGTCAAATGGTCTCCAAGACCGGTTGCTCTAAACCGTTTGGAGCAAACTCATAGCAAATATGTGAGGACCCCATCCAAGCCTATAAATAGGACCACAAGGGTCCTCATTTGGGCATCGATTCTAGGACGCCGAGAGGCTACTTGAGCAAAGGATCAATCTCCCTTCCACGCCACCGCCACTCCACCATCTTCAGCCATTGCCACGCCGCCCACACCTCCTCCTAGTGCAAGCAAGGAGGTTGAGAAGAGAAAGAAGGTGAAGAAGAAGGTCTGCCTAGCCCACCTTAGTGGTTCTTCCTCCTCGTCCAGATCCACCCCGACACGACATAGAAGACCGCATCATCTTCACCGAGCTACGACTACCTTCTACATCATTCTCATGGCAGAACCTTCCTTCTCTCTTGTTCTTCTTATTTCGTGCATCATGAGCAAGTAGTCACTTTTCACTGGGGTGCGGGGACTAGCTTCGTTGCCCATGCTTTCATGTCTTTTCATTTAACATTCTAAGGCAATGTATATAACTTTCCATTTCGTTGTTAATTGATAATGTTTGTAGCTTGATTACCTACTTGCTTTCATCTTATTCTCCCCTATGTTATGAGAACTTCTATATGTAGGGTGGAATGTCGATTAATGAGGTAGACTGTCAAACTAGAAATATAATGAGATTCCTTGAGGTCGTAAGTGTATGATCTGTGAGGGGACGAGCCATCTAGCCTACGGTGACGCTTCTATGGCCTAAACATCCCTTAGGAAGGGCCATAGCCTTAGTTG
>OY856409.1:1934377364-1934389864 GCA_963693085.1 Alisma plantago-aquatica
GGATTGTTCTAATTAAGCCAAGTGAATGAACATATTAGAAGATAAAGTCGATAAATGCATGAATGCAACCAAAACTGGGCTAAATGAGATGATTGAACCAAGATGAATATGCATTCATCACGTCTTGGCGATGGGACCACGGTGGTTCAACCACCAACTCGTGATAGCCAAACACTATAATCATGGATACGAACTGAAGAAAGACTCCTTCATGATGGTACCAACTTGGATCACATTGAAATCATTTGGTCATTCTTAGACGAAGGTTGCTGTCGGCACAACCGTGCTGGGGTGGACCGAGTCCTCCATGTTGATGATAGATCTGTTGAAGGAGATGATCCAAGAGTGTTGGTTGAATTGGAGGTTGAAGGAGAGATACCTTCATGGGTTTGGCTAAACGTGAAGGGGAGGGAACCAATCCCGGTGACCATAGAATACGAACACATACCTGTTAGTTTTTGTACATGTTGTGCATTCGGTCACAGTACACAATAATGCAAGGCCAACTGGGAAGAAGAGAAGGTAAGCAATGATGAGAATAAGAAGGCCAATGCAGGAAAGAAACCCGTCTGGGTTGAGAAGAAGAAGAAGTCCGTTGAGGGAAAGTCGGTTGCTAATGACAAGAGCAAAGTGGAAGATAGTGTCAATGGAAAATAGCAGTACGAGGAGCCACCACGGATAGAAGATAAACAAATGAAAGCTACGGCTGAGGTGAAAGCTACGACGGTAGTTACTGTGAATGGGGGAGAAGAAGTTGTGTAAGAACACACTTCGCCGTCTGTGCACAACCCAAAGGATGGGAACCCAAGCTCAACAAGCCAAAGAGAAGATGGTGAATTTACACCTTCTTTGAGGAGTAGAAGTATGGGTGGAATCCCAAAAACACAAGGAGTTGGGTCCATACTCGACAAAACGAACAGATTTGAGGCCTTAAGTGAGTCAGATGCGGAGGAACCTGAACAGGTGGCACCGAAGAAGAAGAAACAAGGCAACAAGAAGAAGGAGAGCCTGGGCGAACAAGAAGCCTTAATATGTCTATCTTAATGTGGAATATTAAAGGGGGTGTGATAGGAATAAGAAAAAATAAATCCGGGACTGGATTGGTTCTATGGGATTCTCTATCGTAGCTTTGGTTGAAACTAAAATAAAGGAGAATAATAAAGCAAGCATGGGCTACCTGTTCCCACAAGGATGGGAACGTATTTCTAACATCCAGGGTGTGTGTGGTGTGGAAGCCCAATGCATGGAAGGTGACAGTGAAAATGATGTCTGATCAGCATATTACTCTGGATTGTAGGAACACGGCAGACTTACACATGTGCTTGACAGTTGTTTATGCTCATAACGATGCAAAGAGAAGGAAGGAACTATGGCATGACTTAGCACTTATATCCACACATATAACGACTCCATGGTTGGTGGTAGGTGATTTCAACGATGTCAGATTACAAGGCGAGAAAGTTGGAGGCAGACTTTCTCTATGGGCTGTGATTGATGCTTTTAACATGGATATTGATAAAGTGGAACTGGTGGAGTTACCTATGACAGGAGGCGAGCTCTTCACGTGGAATAATGAACAAGACTCGGAGGACAGAATAGCTAGCAAACTGGATAGGGCATTGGTGAATGAAGAATGGTTAAAATTGTTTCCTAATGTACAGGTGAAGGCAGGCGGATCTGAGCTAAGTGACCATGCTCCTCTTCTTGTGCAGCTCTTTGAAAAGAAACAAAATTGAAGACCTTTCATATTTCTCAACTTCTGGATAGAGTGGGATGGATATGATGACATCCTCAAGGAGGTATGGAATACACATATACATGGGAACCCTATGTTTGTCTTTGCAAAAAAGTTATCTCTGCTGAAAACTACGTTGAAAAAGTGGGCTAAGGAGATGGTGAATATCCCAAGTTTAATCTTGTCCACAAAAAAGGAATATAGCGAGGTGAAGAAATTCCTCATGGCTGATCCGCTCAAAGGAGAGTTAATAAAGAAGGAGAGGGAGTTAAAAATGCTGCTAGCTGATCTCAAGAAGGCTGAAGAGAAATTCTATTGGCAAAGAAGCAGGGAGAAATGGTTGGAAGATGGTGACAGGAACACCAAACTCTATCACATGGCGGTGAGAAGAAGAGAGGCCTCCAACGTTATATGTGAGCTGATTGATAAAGATGGGCAAGTGATTAACATGCAAGAAGATATTGAAAATCAAGCCGTATAGTTCTACAATGAACTCTATAATAAAAGTTTCAAAGAACGAGAAGTGGAGGAAACCATTGACTGGAAGTACAAGCTCTCTAGCACCCACAACAATATTCTCACAAGGGAGGTCACTGAACAAGAGGTCAAAGAGGCTCTATGGAGCATCGGCTGCGATAAATCCCCCGGGTCAGATGGATTCAATGCTTTCTTCTACAGGGCGGCTTGGGACACAATAAAAGAAGACCTTATGAGGTGTGTGAGATGGTTCCTTAAAGGAGGTAACATGGTTAGACAGGTTAATCATGCTTTCTTGGTCCTCATTCCAAAGAAGAAAGTCACGGCATCACTCACAAATTTTAGACCTATTGCTTGCTGCTCTATCCAATATAAGATTATAGCTAAAATTCTGGCTGCAAGGTTGAAGATGGTACTTCCTTTCCTTATCTCTGGAAACCAAGGAGCCTTTATTTCTGGAAGGAGTATTAGTGACTGCGCTCTTCTTGCTGATGAGTTCTTAGCTGATTACAATGTGATGAGAGGGAGCAGAAAGGCTTGCTTAAAGCTTGATATTTCTAAAGCCTATGACAGCGTAAGTGTTGGCTAAATGGACATCTGTAAATCCCTTTGTTTTGATAATGACAAAAATTTCATTCTTGTTAATCTAACGTGCTACTTGAGTGTTGCAGGAATAAGGTGGATGACAAAGCACTAGGGAATCTATATGCTTGAATGATTGTAAATGTCATGAAATGTAATCAATTGTAAACTTGTACAAATATATAATGTACAAGTACTTAGACTTCATGTAAATCAAGCGTTAGATCTTCCCTAGCTAAACACCACATTTAGATAGGTCACTCCCTTCAACAGTGTCACATATGCACACTCATACACACACTTAATGTCTTCATTTGAAACATTGAAACAGGGTCTATCTCGGTCGACAAAATCCTCGACCGAGACACTCTCGGTCGACAAACTTCTCGACCGAGAAAGACCCAAGTAGCCGTTAGACACAGCTGACAAGGTAGTTGGCAATTGGAGATAAACGTTGCAAAACACGATCCAGAGAGCCTGTCGGTCGACAAAACTTCAACCGAGTAGGTGTCTCGGTCGACCATTTCTCGACCGAGATGGTCTCTGACAGAAACTGCAGAATTAATTAAGTAGTTGTTGTTAAAGCAACTAACTTATATCTAACGGCTAGTTAAGCACTTAGAAACCCCTAGAGAGTGTCTAGAACGTCCTTAAGCACTTGTAGGACATTCCTATAAATAGGACATGCCTTAGGACACCTAAATACACTTGATTACACACTTGAGCAATCTTTGAGCATACATTTACATTGAGCAATCTGTTTGTGAGCAATTGAGCATATTGACAACTAGTTACTTCTTCTCTCAGCTCAAATTTCGTGTTCTATAGGCTGGCATCTCCTATCCACAGCAATCACAATTCCATACACATTGGTTAGGAGATCTATACGCTTGATCTAGGCAAATCAAGCCTTGTGCTTCAAAGGATAAGTTGTAATTTCCGTTTTCCTTTCTTGTTCACTATTATTGTTTGTACTCTCCTTGCTACTCCTAGGTTGGAGGCTGCGGATTGGAGAGGTTGGAAGATCTTCTTGGTGAAGAAGGGGACCTTGAACTACTTCAAGAAGGCTGGTGCAACGGGAGGTTACTTCTAAAGAGGAAGGCTACTTCAAGGGGGAGCTTGGAGTTACTTCAAGAAGGCTACCTCGGGTTGGTGCATCTACTTCAAGTGAAGGCTGTTCAAGGGGTGTAAGAAAGTATTGTATTTTGTGTAAATCCTTGTGAAGGTAATAAAATTGATACTTTCAAAATCCCGGTTGGGTAAGCAACCGGGTAGTGAACTGACAATCTTAGTATTTGCTAAGATTGGAACCACTCTAAACACTTGTCTCCTTCTTCCATTTTCAATTGTGGTTGTTTGAGTTAAATAATTTATTAAAATATTTAAAAACTCTATTCACCCCCCTCTAGTGTTTTTTCAATTGGTATCAGAGCAGGCTTCAAGGAACCCTAACAAGGTCTTGAAGAATGGGTGACGGGGTGCTTAACAACCTTAACCTTGAAGGGGCACTTGTTGCTAGACCTCCAGCGTTTGATGGAACAAATTACACATATTGGAAGAGAAGGATGCAGTTCTACTTCCAAGGCATCAATTGGGACTTATGGAGGATGGTGTCAACCCCATACGAGCTTACTCAAACGCAATATGCAGAGTGGGATGCAAATACGGTAAAGTTGGCTCAAATGAATGCCAAAGCTGTAAGCATTTTATATTGTTCAATTTCAGTAGGAGAATTTAATAGGATATCAAACTGTGACACAGCCTATGATATTTGGCATAGACTATCCATAACTTATGAAGGTACAGTTCAAGTCAAGAATTCTAATATTAGCATGCTTAAACAAAAGTTTGAACACTTCCGTATGGATCCAAATGAATCTATTAGTGAAATGTTTGCAAAATTCTCTCCTATTGTTAATGGTTTAAATGCCCTAGGAAAAACTGTTCTTGAAGAAGATCAGGTATCAAAAATTATTCGATCACTTCCTCCTAAATACAAGCCAAAGGTGACATCCATTGAAGAAGCTAATGACCTCACTCAACTGAAAATGGAGCAACTCATAGGCAATCTAGAAGCTCATGAAGCAACCCTAGAAGAGGAAGAAAGAAGAGAACGTGAACTTCAGCAAGGAAAGAAGAAGGATGTGGCTCTAAAAGCTTCAAAGATAATCACACCAGAAAGTGAGGAGTCAAGTGAAGAAGAAGGAGAAGAAGCCTTGATTGTCAATGGTAAGAAATATAAAAGATTTAAATCTAACAAGATTTCTAGTTCTTCTTCCTCTCCTCCTAGGTGCTTTGAGTGTGGAAAGAAAGGACATTTCAAAAATGAATGTCCTAAAGCAAAGAAAGGAAAGAAAAGCTCACACAAGAAGAAGGGAGAAAAAGCCTGTAAAGCTGCATGGGACGAGTCAAGTGAAAGTGAAAGCGGAGAAGAAAAGGTAGAATGTCTAATGGCAAGAGAAGATGATGAAGACTCTCAAGAGGTAAGCCTACTTGATCTTCCTAAAGAGGAGTTAATTACTAGTCTACAAGAAGTTCATGATAAGTATGTTGATGTCAAGAAGAAACTAAAGAAGGTTATCAAAACAAATGACGAGCTCTATGCTAAATTAAATGATCTCTCTTCTGAAAAGAACAACATTGATCTTGAGAATTTGTCTTTAAAAACATCTTTAAATGACTGCACTAAAAAGCTACTCACTCTAGAAACAAACGTTGATCTTCTCTCTCAAGAAAAGACTGAATTGTTAGCTAAACTAAAAGATTTTCAGACTCAACCAATTCTGTGTAACCATCTAGACTATGACAATGTTATAAAAGAAAGAGACTCCCTATTATCTGATTTAGATCAAGTAAGAAAAGATGCACACAAAAAGATGGATGACATTGCTAAGCTACAAAGAAACCTACATGAGTTAAGAAGAAAAGATATCCTTGACAACATTCTAAAAGCCTCCTCTAGTTTCAATGGAAGAAAAGGTTTAGGATATGCTCAAAAGAAAAATCAACCCAAAAGAACTCGGACTATGTTTGTACCTAAGAACACAATTCCTAGAAAGAGAAATGAAGTTGACTCTATTACTTGTCATTTTTGTTTACGTCTTGGACATTATTCATTTTCATGCCCTTATAAGACCAAGGATTCCTACTTAGTTTGGGTCCCAAAACCCCAAACTTAGTAGAGTCGAATGCAATTTAGTTGAGATATGATCAAACGCTCAATTTTGCAATTTATATTGTCTTATCTCAACTTAATAAAAGGTTTCATGCATTATGGTAATTTTCTGAACTGCTGTACTGAAACAGAAACTTAGTCGGTCAAAGTATTGTCGACCGAAAATATAATCGGTCGAACTTTTGTCGACCGAACAGATGCCTGTAACAAATCAAAATAAACAGCAACTATTTCGGTCGAAAGTTGGTCAACCGAGAAGAATCTTTGTTCTTAATTTGCAATACAGCAACCTTCTTGATCGACGATTAGTCGACCGAGAAAGATGTCGGTCGAACAATTATCGACCGACTGAAGTTCTGAATCAGAATTTTTATACAATCTGTACTTAAATGCTTCTAACCATATCGGACCATCACATGGGTACCAAAACCTACTTTCTAATGCAGGATTGGGTGGTCGACAGTGGATGTTCCAAACACATGACCGGAAACAAGGATGCATTTCAAACTTTTGAAGAAAAGAAGAGTGCAACAGTCACTTTTGGAGATAACGGTAAAGGTAAAATCGTTGGAATAGGTAACATGGGTACGAACCTCGAAATAAAGAATGTTCTACTCGTTGATGGTTTGCACCATAACTTAATAAGTGTGAGTCAATTATGTGATAGTGGCTATGATGTTTTATTTAACAAAACTTGCTGCAAATTATTAATAGAAAACACTACAAATGTTGTTTATGAAGGAAAAAGAGTTGGAAATCTTTATATTCTTAGACCTAACTCTATGAAATATGTAGTAGGAAAATGCTTGCTTGCAAATGAAAATACTTTACAACTATGGCATAAAAAGCTAGGACATGCTAGTTCACATGTTATCAAAAAGTTAGTAAATATGATCTTGTTCGTGGTTTGCCTACTTTATCCTTTGATCAAGTTGAAAATTGTGAACCATGTACATTGGGAAAGCAAACAAAAACCTCTTTTAAACCTAAACATGTACTTAGCACTAGTAGATCTTTAGAATTAGTTCATATGGATTTATTTGGACCCATGAGGACACAATCTATTGGTGGCAAAAGATATTGTTTTGTTATTGTTGATGATTATAGTAGATATACATGGGTACATTTTATTGCAACCAAAGATGATACTATTCATGTTTTTATAAAATTTTGTTCTATGATTGAAAATCTATTACAAAGCAAAATATGTATCATTAGAAGTGATCATGGTGGAGAATTTGAAAATCATGTCTTTGAAGAATTTTGCACATCTCAAGGGTACACTCACAATTTTTCTGCTCCACGCACTCCACAACAAAATGGTATAGTTGAAAGGAAAAATTGATCACTACAAGAAATGGCTAGAACTATGATGCTTGAACATAACACACCCAAAACCTTTTGGGCTGAAGCTGTAAACACCGCATGCTATGTGTTAAATAGAGTAACTGTTCACTCTCATTTGAAGAAAACTCCATATGAAATAATACATTCTAAGAAACCTAGAGTTGACTATTTTCATACCTTTGGATCTACATGCTATATCTTAAATACCAAAGATGATAGAGATAAGTTTGATTCTAAATCCCACAAAGCATTCTTTTTGGGATATTCTATCTCTAGCAAAGAATTTAGAGTCTACAACACTATCTCTAGAAAAGTTTAAGGAATCTATTCATGTCTCTTTTCATGAAGAGTCCAAATTAGAAAATCTAGAAATAATTGATCTTACTAATCAATTCGAAAACTTAAACATACCAAATGATAGTGAGAAAGATACTACAAACAATAATCAAGCTGAAACACAACCTATACCTAGACTTATTAAGGATCATCCTCAAGAATTAATTATTGGAAATCCAAATGATAAAGTAAAAACTCGGTCTTCCTTTAAGGATGTCGCAAACATGGCTTTTGTTTCTATCATTGAACCTAAGAAGATATCTGAAGCTCTTAAAGATGATTATTGGATAATAGCAATGCAAGAAGAATTAAACCAATTCACAAAAAATATGTATGGGATTTAGTTCCTAAACCACAAGATAAAACCATCATTGGAACTAAATGGGTTTTTAGGAATAAACTAAATGAGGCAGGAGAAGTAATAAGGAATAAAGCTCGGTTAGTAGCACAAGGATATAATCAACAAGAAGGAATAGACTTTGATGAAACGTATGCACCAGTAGCTAGACTTGAAGCTATTAGAATGTTACTAGCTATTTCTGCACATAAAAACATCAAACTCTACCAAATGGATATAAAAAGTGCATTTCTAAACGGAATCATTCAAGAAGAAGTATATGTTGCCCAACCACCCGATTTTGAAATACCGGAAAAAGGTGACTATGTTTATAAACTTAAGAAAGCACTTTATGGTTTAAAACAAGCACCTAGGAACTGGTATGAAAGGCTCAAGACATATCTTTTCGAAAATGGTTTTTTTATTGGAAATTCAGATTCTACCTTATTTTTCAAAACATATACATCTGATTTTCTAGTTGTTCAAATATATGTTGATGACATTATTTTTGGAGCTTCAAATGAATTATTGTGCACACAATTTAGTGACATTATGCAAAAAGAATTTGAAATGAGCCTCATGGGTGAACTAACTTTCTTTCTTGGTTTCCAAATTAAACAAACGCCTGCCGGGATTTTTATAAGCCAAGAAAAGTATACTAAAGAACTCTTAAAAACGTTTTGGGATGGATCAGTGCAAACATGCTACTACTCCTATAGCCACTTCTACTAAAATTGATAAGGATGAAAATGAGGAACCTATTGATGATTCCTTATATAGAGCCATGATTGGTAGTTTGCTTTACTTAACTGCTTCTAGACCGGACATCATGTTTTCCGTTGGTCTTTGTGCTCGATTTCAATCACAACCTATGCACTCTCATTTTCAAGCAGTTAAACGAATTCTTCGATACTTAGCCGGCACTACATGTTTTGGTTTATGGTATCCAAAAGGACAATCCTTGGATTTTAAAGCTTATACTGATGCTGATTATGCTGGTTGTCGACTTGATCGCAAGAGCACTAGTGGTGGCTGTTTCTTGTTAGGGAGAGCTTTAGTATCTTGGTTTAGTAAGAAACAAAACACGGTTTCCCTTTCTACAACTGAAGCTGAATATATGGCAGCCGGATCTTGTTGTGCTCAAGTGCTTTATATGCAACAAGTATTAAACGATTATGGTTTTACTCTTTCATCTACACCTATCTTTTGTGACAACACAAGCGCTATAAACTTAGCACATAATCCTATTTTTCACAGCAGAGCTAAACATATTGAAATCCTCATCATTTTTTAAGAGATCATATTTCTAAAAATCATGTTTCCCTTCATCATGTTGATACGGACGATCAATTGGCTGATATTTTTACAAAACCGCTTCCACTAGACCAATTCAACAAAATAAGGAAGCAATTGCTTATCACTTCTTTGGAAGACGTTTTCTTTGATATTTGTGTTTCTTAACAATGTCGTTTATTTGCATCATTTTGGCTTTAATGGACATCTAATTAAGGGGGAGTTTTATTTTTAACAGATATCTTTTTGAAATGACAAAGGGGGAGAAATAAATATAAATGTAAAACTCAATCAATGAGTTTCATAGACAAACTCTTGGCTTCACATTGAAAGTTGTTATATTCCCTAAAGAATTGGATTTTATGTTCCATACTTCATGGGGAATAATAAACACACATTTTATAAACAAGAGAAGAAATTCACAAAGGTAATCTTCAGGTATGAAACTCACATGTTTTATATTTTCTTATTTTATATTTAGGAAATGTTTTTCATCTTCAAAAAGGGGGAGATTGTTGGCTAAATGGACATCTGTAAATCCCTTTGTTTTGATAATGACAAACATTTCATTCTTGTTAATCTAACGTGCTACTTGAGTGTTGCAGGAATAAGGTGGATGATAAAGCACTAGGGAATCTATATGCTTGAATGATTGTAAATGTCATGAAATGTAATCAATTGTAAACTTGTACAAATATATAATGTACAAGTACTTAGACTTCATGTAAATCAAGCGTTAGATCTTCCCTAGCTAAATACCACATTTAGATAGGTCATTCCCTTCAACAGTGTCACATATGCACACTCATACACACACTTAATGTCTTCATTTGAAACATTGAAACAGGGTCTATCTCGATCGACAAAATCCTCGACCGAGACACTCTCGGTCGACAAACTTCTCGACCGGGAAAGACCCAAGTAGCCGTTAGACACAACTGACAAGGTAGTTGGCAGTTGGAGATAAACATTGCAAAACACTTGATCCAGAGAGCCTGTCGGTCGATAAAACTTCGACCGAGTAGGTGTCTCGGTCGACCATTTCTCGACCGAGATGGTCTCTGACAGCAACTGCAGAATTAATTAACTAGCCGTTGTTAAAGCAACTAACTTATATCTAACGGCTAGTTAAGCACTTAGAAACCCCTAGAGAGTGTCTAGAACGTCCTTAAGCACTTGTAGGACATTCCTATAAATAGGACATGCCTTAGGACACCTAAATACACTTGATTACACACTTGAGCAATCTTTGAGCATACATTTACATTGAGCAATCTGTTTGTGAGCAATTGAGCATATTGACAACTAGTTACTTCTTCTCTCAGCTCAAATTTTGTGTTCTATAGGCTAGCATCTCCTATCCACAGCAATCACAATTCCATACACATTGGTTAGGAGATCTATACGCTTGATCTAGGCAAATCAAGCCTTGTGCTTCAAAGGATAAGTTGTAATTTCCGTTTTCCTTTCTTGTTCACTATTATTGTTTGTACTCTCCTTGCTACTCCTAGGTTGGAGGCTGCGGATTGGAGAGGTTGGAAGATCTTCTTGGTGAAGAAGGGGACCTTGAACTACTTCAAGAAGGCTGGTGCAACGGGAGGTTACTTCTAAAGAGGAAGGCTACTTCAAGGGGGAGCTTGGAGTTACTTCAAGAAGGCTACCTCGGGTTGGTGCATCTACTTCAAGTGAAGGTTGTTCAAGGGGTGTAAGAAAGTATTGTATTTTGTGTAAATCCTTGTGAAGGTAATAAAATTGATACTTTCAAAGTCCCGGTTGGGTAAGCAACCAGGTAGTGGACTGACAATCTTAGTATTTGCTAAGATTGGAACCACTCTAAACACTTGTCTCCTTCTTCCATTTTCAATTGTGGTTGTTTGAGTTAAATAATTTATTAAAATATTTAAAAACTCTATTCACCCCCCTAGTGTTTTTCAGTAAGATGGGAAAAACTATGGTGGATCATGCAAAAAATGGGTTTCTTTGAGAGATGGATACAATGGATGCAGAAGTGTGTTGGCACAACTAGTTTCTAAGTTCTAGTTAATGGCTCATCAGCGGGTATCTTCAAAGGCAGCAATGGTTTGCAGCAAGGTGATCCTCTTTCTCCCCTTCTGTTCACTATCATCATGGAATATTTCACAAGAAGGTTGAAGATAATTGAAGAGAAGAAGGCGATCAAAGCCTACACAGTACATGGAATGAAAGTTATGAACCACCTTATTTTTCTGATTATGTACTATTATTTGTTGAAGCTAAAGTGGATATGTTATTGAAGCTGGAATTTTTTCTGGATGACTTTGGGGAACAGACGGGACTGTGGATCAATGCAAATAAAACTCAACTTTACCTCTCAAAAAAAATCATCAAATGGAGAGAAGATTACAAGAAGTCGTGGGGTGGAAATTGGCAAATTCCCAACCAAGTATCTAGGCTTTCCGCTTGCTGGTGGCAATCTAAAGGTGAAGGACTTTGCTGGTTGCATTGATAGACTAGATGAGATGATTGCAAGATGGCCCACAAAGAGAACATCCATGGCGAGGCGAGCTACCCTTATTAGAGCATCCATCGAGGGGCTTCTTATCTTTTGGGTGCAGCAAGGGGAGATATCGGGTGCAGTGCTTGATAGAATGGAAATGAAAATCTCAAACTTCATCTGGGAAGGGGAGTTCCATCCCATGTGCTACGTGAGGTTGGCTCTTCCTAAAGACGAAGGGGGTCTGCAGCTTAAAACTCCAAGGGATATTGCTAAATGGGGGACCTTAAAGAGATTCATCTTGTATCAAATAGGTGGTTCCGTCTGGGGAAGATGGATGAGGAAAAGATACCCGTAAGGATTGGATTTCCAGCCACGAACTCAAGAAGGTATTTCACACACCATTCACATGATGAGGAACCTATGGCCACAAATCAAGCACATGTTTGTTCAAGATCAAACAGGGGATTGGCACTTGATAAATCCCAAAACTGATCTGTGGGAGATCACGAGGAGTAGGGATGAGAAAGACATGACAATGGCATTGATTTGGACAGGTAAATATTTCCCAAATGGTCCACGTGCATCTTCAAAATTCTGCATGGAGCTCTTGCTACTCTTTACAAGGTGCATGAGTGTAATAGCAATATTTCTTTTACTTGTCTTCTATGCAAGGAGAAGGAGGAAACCCATAACCATCTTTTTGGTGGCTGCGATTTCACAAAGAATCTATGGGAGAAAGTGT
>OY856409.1:1934394864-1934474864 GCA_963693085.1 Alisma plantago-aquatica
GAATGCGAAGTCACATATGTGCCATATGAAAAACTCATATTTTCCTTAAAGTGAGTAAATGTACTTAATATCAATTATAACCTAATCATCTAGATAGGAGCCATGAACACTGTGATTTTCCCCTGAGGTTTGCACTGGGGAAATGAAACGGGATTCCTTATAATAGTCCTTGGATTATGAAAAGGAATGTCAGAGTGTGATTCTAGACCTTGAAGGCTAGGTCACCAGAATTTAGGAAAGATTTCAAGATGAGATGCTAACCTAAATTCTTTGTTGCTGAGTGAATGAAATGTATTGTATTTGAAACATTGTTATGCAAATTGTGATCTTGAAGTGAAAGGGATTAGTAGGGATAGCTTTGTTTAGTATATCATATGTGATGCCCTAGCTTTGAAATTTATGTCATTAAACATATCTCATGTACCTGAGATGAGGTATGTAAGGTAGAGAGGCTTTATGCTCTTACCTAGCCAGTATTTGGAAACTCTGAGGTAGACCAGAGTCTATTGTTTATCTTAGGGTTTCTGGTTAACCCTAAGATGTGTACAGTGATTCATTGACACGAGAACCTGGCATGGCGACTTTTACTTGATTAAGTACAGATTTAGTAATTTTAGGGCAAACCTAACAATGAATCTTGACAAGCCGAGAACAAGATTTTATTATCAATCTCTAACTACATGTTAATTCTATTTGTTATTTAATGTTCATCTTATCTAGTTTATATCTATCATTATCTGCATGATATTTAGAATTGTTTGATATAATCTAAAATATACTTATCTCTGATCAGTTTAAAAAAAAAAAGATTAGTTCAATGCTAGTTGTCTTGAACTTGTTCCACTCACTCAGTGTGCTGATAAGTGGTTGTCCAAATTTTTACGGGTACTGATTCAGCTTCAATTCATCCAAGAGCTTCTCATCCATAGTCATCTTTTCTTCACCATCTGAGGTGGAGAATTCTCTTCTTGTTGTAGGTTATATGTATAGATTGTCCATGTACTAGGGAGTTTTGGGAGGGTGTGTGTGCTTGTAGTGATGTACTTTATTTTGATCCAGGTTGTTTATGTGAATGTAATAGTGTAACTGTCTACTTCATGTTGTATTAGAGTTTTATCTTGAATAATGCTTACATCTCGGGCTTGCTTATATATGATATGTTGAAAATGAATAGTACTTAGTTGCTTGTGCCAGATCTAGAATTAAATGGAAAAAGTTATTTGTATTTTTCATATAATAGAATGCCTTGATTCTTGGTTTTAATTGTTAATTTGAGATTTAGTGTGGTTAGTTTGGATAATACCATGGGGTATCATAGGTGGGGTCCCACAAATTGTTGTATAACAGGCTAGGTTTTTGTTAGTGCCTATGTACAGGGACATTAGATGAGTCTATGAGTCTTATTGGATCCTTCAAATTATCTAATGATATATGGCATATTCTCTTTTCTTTCAGATCATGGCTAGTAGAGGTGAAGAACAGGCGGAGACTCTCTATGTGCCACCTCCATTAGGTGGTGCTAGGGATGAACTAGGGAAGGAAGATCCTCCCATTAAAGTAATGGATCAACACCATGTAGTGACTACCTTATTTACCACCGATCCTCTCTATGCTATGGCATAGAGACTAGTGTTAGTGATGGCTCATGTAGCAATAGGGCTAGTCCATGCATCGCCTCCAAGTGTTCCTGATCCATTGTGTGATATTAGCAGGTCTTATGAGAGGCTAAGCAAGATGGGTGCCTATGACTTCTATGGCATAGTTGATCCTACAAAATCATATGCTTGTCTATATGAAATTGAAAAGGTGTTTAAAATAGCTCATATATCTGATATAGAGAAGGTGAACTATGATAGTTATCTCCTAAAAGGGAGTGCAAGTCATTGGTGGAGCATGGAAGAGATGCACCTGGATGAACAGAGTCTGACATGGGCTAAATTTAGAAAGAGGTTTGAGTCCTGCTATTATCCTTCCACACACATACGCAACAAGATTCGTCAGTTTGAGACTCTGAAGCAGAGATAGATGACAGTGACTGAATATGAGTTTCTATTTCTTGATTTTCTTAGGTTTTGTCTGCAGCTATGTGTCACAGATGAGGATAAGATCAGGCATTTTGAACAAGGTTTGAACTATGATCTGCAGGAGAGGATAGTTGTGATAGAATTCAGAATATATTTTCATGCCTTTGTTGATGCAGTCAGGCATGTGCAGCATATCATTCAACAGAGGTGGGAGTTTGAGACCCACAAGAGGATAGGTGGTGAGTTGAGCAGGCCAGGACCTAGTGCACATTTGAGTATGACTAGGCCACCTACATATCCTTCTAGGAAGCCAGAAACGCCAGCTAGTGCACCACCATAGATTTCATATGGTAGGGGTACTACTACTTTTACAGCTAGGGGACCAGCACTACAGAGGATTGATAACACCCAAATCTACGCATATTATATATGCATTTCATCTATGGTTTCGTGTCACTTTGGTCTTAATATGCACTCTTTTTCTCATGTTTTAGTTCTTTTCTTGTTTACTTAAAGAAGATTACTAGCTAGCCAATAAAGTAGCCAATCTTGCCAGTTTTGGGACGAGCTGGCATCAAACTTGTGATGACATCTCTCCCCATGTTTTCTCTCTCTCTGAGGCCCTTTTAAGATGTATATCTTGATATATCTTCTAATGATGAATTCATAATAATCATAGCCTGAATCACTAATCTTGGGCCCAGTTTAGCTCTCATTAATTGCTTTCATAACCTAAATTCCCTTATATGTCCATAATAAATCCTAATTGATTAGATATCCTTTTTTTATGAGTTTTATTCTAGTTTTGCAAGTCATTTTGGGCCCAAAGCTAGTGGGGTTGGCCCCTTTAGTTCATTTACGTTGTACAGTCCCCTATTCTTCTCGGCTCCTCTCAACCCTACATCACGACCTACGGATCAAGAATTGTGACCCTCCCTTCTTAGGTCTCACAAACCATGATCGCGATTCACATAACCGTGACCAGTAGCACCCCTTCCTCGAACCGCGGACACCTGTCAAACTAAAACCGTAGTCGTGGTATCCCTTTCCCTACTGCCTGTGATCTTTACCTCACTGCGCCCGTGGTGCCCTGTGTGACGCCACGACTTGCATCACCATCTGCCTTCTCATCACCACACCAACTCATCGACACCGCGACTTCATCCAGCATCACAACCATCATAGTCGTGATGCCACCATCACAACCACCTGCCTCCTGATCGAGGGGGTAAGAAGGACAGAATCTAGACCTGGAGTCCAGACCTGGGAAGGGAGTCCAGAGCTGGGGAGGGAGTCCAGGAACCAGAAGGTTGCCCGTTTGCGTCCAGCCCAAGGAAGATCTCGAATCGAAGCCCCACAGGAGAGCACGGAGGTCTGAGAAGACTGAGGTGTTCACTCCACACTACCCTCTACAGTAGGCTTCCATCCATCCACTCTACCCTCCAGATCTGTGGAGAGATCCATGAACCTGGTCCATCCATCTGCCTATTTCCACCGAGATCTGTGGTGGAAACTAGATCTAGACCAACCAGTGTCATCTCCACCTCCGTTCATCCACTGAGCTGCTATTTGGGGAAGATCTAGAGAGAGAGGACTAAGGAGTCCAGATCTGATCAAGGTGGGGGACCAAAAGATGAGATCCAGCCTATACAGAGGCAAAGGAGTGAGAGCCATCTCTCCTCCACGGGTTAAATCTTATCTTCTTCTCCTATCTTCTATTGTGTTCCTTGGTTTCTTGTACAACGATGTTTTTCCATCTTTGTTCGGTGCCAACTATGCTTGTCCATGGCTAGTTGAGCTCTTTTCTGGCTATGTAGCCCGATTCAGGCATGTTTATGTACTTTTGTCTTAAGCAAGTAGTTTTATTCCATATATAGTATGTTGCTTGTTCTATCTTCTCTCTCTAGTTATGATTGCTAGTTTGGTTGATCTCTTTCTAGTTTGAACTGTTATTTCTTCCTGTATCGAGAGATCCGTGTTGGAATAGATGTGAGAAGATAGTTTGGATCAAAATCTAAGAGGAGGACAGTTCAAGGTCATCTGTTCGTAACATTCCAGAATACTCTAAAACCTGAGAGGGAATCTAGAGTATTCTGGGATGTTGATTTGTCATCCTCGAGGGAGGTTTGATAGCATATCACGATGGGTTTTAGTCACGTTGTGAGAGAGCGAGTGGGATGACCCCCACAGGAACATACACGACAGTATGTACTATGTTTGGATATAGATTGCTTGCTCAGGTGTTCGAGGGTTGTCTACGCCCGAGAACGGGTGCATAGACTACCCAACTTGTGGTTACATAGCCAGGAACTCCTTCTCTCTTATTAGTGGAATCTCACGAACTCTATTTTGTTTTGTTTTCTTTTCTTTTCTTTTCTTTGTTTTCTCTTTTAATTCATGACAACCCGCTAGACTAGTTCTAGCACATATTTTCATCGACTGTCGTTTTGGATTACCTGACTAAAGAAAGAAATCTCTGGCATCCTAAATGTCACCACATCCCTGTGTTCGACCCCGTATATCTACTTTGACCCCGTAATAAAAGTTGTGGGGGCCTTGATGGTTTCATGTTATAAATTTAAGAGTCTAATTCCTTCTGAATCTACCTCTCTTTTTAGGATGCGTGATTTGGGTCGATCACGGTCATAGAGTATAAGAACTGTGATAGGACCTCATTTTGGCTTACCTGAATAAAGAACGAAATCTCTGGCGTCCTAAATGTCACCACGTCCCTATGTTCGACCTCATATATCTACTTTGACCCCATAATAAAATTTGTGGGGGCCTTGAAGGTTTTGGGTTATAAATTTAAGAGTTTGATTCCTTCTGAATCTGCCTCTCTTTTTAGGATGCGCATTTTGCGTCGATCAACTTTTTGGCGCCGTTGTCGGGGATGTGGTTTTCTACATTTACACACCTAGTAGATTTTGTTCTGTCACTTTAAGCCCGTATATATATGCATAGTTTTTATTTTGTTTTAAACATACTTGTTCATATATACTGAATCCCTTTTCTTTTTCTTATCTTTTTCAGCCATGGATCTCGCTTCGGCAAGACAAGTGATCTTGTCCACCTGTCCTCCTGAGTTTTTCCACAGTTCCAACTACTGGAAAATAATTGAAGGTCGTGCTCTACAACTAGTCGAGTTATACTTACCTCCACTGTCATCATATGTCGAGATTCCAAAAATGGACACTTCCAGTCAGCCCTCGACTACCGTGCTATCATGGGATCAAGAACTGATTAAGGCAGTGAAGTTGGCTGAGGAAAGTATTCATGCACTCACCTCCTTAGCCCCTCATCCCCAAGAACATGTCGCTCTGCTCCAGCAATTATTAGAAAAGTAGGAGTGTCAACTCCAAATAGTAACGGAGATAGCAGACCGCAGTAGAATTCTTCTTCAAACTACTGAGCAAGGGTTCATCCAAGCTCATCAGTTTGATACAGTGAGTCTACAACAGGAGTACAAGGTGGAATTGACTAATCTCGAGAGCTTAGTTGTCCAAGTTCAATAGATTCATGATAAAAATGTCGAACAGGGCAAGAAACTTCAAGAGGTCATCAATTTGGTTTTTACACAACAATAAGCAATACCGCCTTATGAAGAAGATTGTATCCATCAAGACCAATCCATTGGATCTAAAGTGGAGTATGCACCATCATCCTATTCAGACCATCAACTAGATTCAATAGGATTTTTCTATGAAGACCAACCTACTTGGGGAAGCCCTTCATTCTATCCAGATGACCCAACTGATGAACCAATGGAAGATATGAGTCATAGACATGAATGGGTCTATGATGATGATGATGAAGACTCGAAAATACAATCCACCTCACAGCCAGAAGGTTGGTTTGAGGAAACAGAGTCAGATTTTGAACCAGACCAGAGTGACATCTCTCATATTGAGACTTGTTAGTTCGCTTTGAGCAGCACGCCAACCATGGTTTGGAACAATTTGTTCGATGACGACGACAGCTACTCGACATGGAGCAGTGAGTATACTGGAGACGATGAGTTGGAGCAGCACGAGCCTCCATTTACACCCTTACCTTTACAAGGTAGGGTGGACATCAAGGGGGCAGGATGGATGGTTCACTACAACATGGTTGCTGAGCACGAAGATACCCCTGACTCCACGCCAGGTGATAAGCTTGGGGCAGTAGAACCTTCTTCAGGGAGTACTTCTTGTTCAGAAGATGATTGGATGACTCAGGTGGTACATGAAGATTTATTTGAGCATCCAACCTCAAGTGTAGAGATGGAGAGAGAAGATATGAGTCCTCTAAAAGACATCCAACCTCTCTCATCCATCTCATCCTATGTCGACATCCTGGGGCCTTCCTGTTTAGATTTGTATCTTGGAAGGTACCTTGAGGATGATTTGCCAAAGAATTCATCCCAGTGCAGCTCAAGTCAATTTCAGCATGGAGATGACTTCGTCGAGTCGCCAGATTTTATTCCTCTGGTACAAACTCGGGAGGCCCACATTTCTGTCTATTATACTTCTATTATGTGTGGTGGATCCCTTTGGCAAGACACAAGTGACACTGGTCCCAAAACTTAGGATTTGGGACCCCAGTGTCGGTATAGTGGGGCAGCCACCCCCTTTCTCTTACCCCTATCTTTTCTCCTTTTTGTTAAAATAAAATTTTGTTTTTCATGATCTTACTTAGATAGTTTCTTTCCTCTAACTGTCTTATTTTTCCTTACATACATGCATCATTTTAGGACTTTAATAAGATTCCCACCCTAACTTCCATGCATTCCCACCCTATTATCCTAAGATTAGATCTTTCTCGAGGACGAGCAAAATTTTAAGCTTGGGGTGGTAGGGCTATTCGCCCTTCTACCTCTTCATCCTTCTAACATGCATGTTTACTTCCTACATTTAGTTTTAAATTTTTCAAAAAAATTCAGCTTTTTAGCTTTGCAATTATGGCCATATGGTGCGAATCTAATAGATAAATGCTTGACTTTATGCCTAAATGCACAGTTTTGATCTTAAAAATTGCTTGACCTTTCACTTGGCTTGTTCTTAAACTCTTTCCTTGAGTTTGGTAATAAATCTAAGGTTATGTCCCTTTTTCATAGCTTAAAGCTAAATTCCCTTGATCTATGTTGTGAATGGAAAATCCATGGTAAAGGACCGTTGGAATGAGCTAAAATATGATTAAAGACTCCTAGCTGTGAATTCACAAGCTTGACACTATTCTAAGGATTCTTGAATCATAATTGCAACTTTTCACACATGTGTCAAGCGGATCATGATGGGCTTTGAGCTATAAACAAGGTGAAATGTTTTCCTTGGTCGACTACGTGCCTTCTCACATTAGATTGAGTCAAAAATATGAAAATATAAAAAATGTACAAAAAGAGGCTTGGTCGCCCACCAAATCCTACAAATATCTATATAGTTCTCACCCAAGCCTACAAAATAGAATGCAAAGAATAAAAGTTTGAGTGTGAATAAATGAGCACTTGTTTTCTCTTTTAGGAGAGTTGAGGATGGTTCCCAGTCGGTGTATGACTACACTCCAAAAGCTCATTATAGAGTAACTAGGAACCCCTAAGAGACCAATGAGATCATCTCAGTAGTAGGGTTGGTTCGAGCGCAGTATGAGGAATTCATCTCACTGCTTTGGGCCAACTGGCTTGGACTGCAGGGACTGTTGCTTGTTACATGGACCAACCTGACACAAATCGAGACCCTCAGAAGTCATTAGAGTCTTTTGCTTTGTTTCTTAAGACATGAATAAGTGAGAGGCGTGGTGTTCCTGATTAGAATGCATGGATTCATGGTGATGGCTCATTTCTCATCACCTGCGTGATCACCTATGTGACAACTCTTTCATGTTTAATTAATTATGATTCAAACCCTCATGAGTATTGGCAGGATGTAGTGAATATGCTTAATCTTGCCTGGAAATTCTTTGATCTTACTTTGGCAAGACTATGGTTGTTTGGTGGGGTTTGTTCTGAAATGACATGGATCAAGAGAATAGGTGCTTTAAACTGTTTTATTAACCTTAGAATCTATTTCCAAGCTTGATTTGGATGTTATCTTTTTGTTCTTTGAGCACAGTCTTACTTGAGGACAAGCAAGTTTTAAGCTTGGGGTAGTTGATAACACCCAAATCTATGCATATTATCTATGCATTTCATCTATGGTTTCATGTCACTTTGGTCTTAATATGAACTCTTTTTCTCATGGTTTAGTTCTTTTCTTGTTTACTTAAAGAAGATTACTAGCTAGCCAATAAAGTAGCCAATTTTGCCAGTTTTGGGACAAGCTGGCACCGAACTTGTGATGACATCTCTCCCCATGTTTTCTCTCTCTCTGAGGCCCTTTTAAGCTGGATATCTTGATATATCTTCTAATGATGTATTCATAATCATCATAGCCTGAATCACTAATCTTAGGCCCAGTTTAGCTCTCATTAATTGCTTTCATTACCTACATTCCCTTATACATCCATAATAAAGCCTAATTGATTAGATATCCTTTTTTTACGAGGTTTATTCTGGTTTTGCATGTCGTTTTGGGCCCAAAGCTAGTGGGGCCAGCCCCTTTAGTTCATTTACGCTACTACAGTCCTATGTTCTTCTCGGCACCTCTCAACCGTACATCACGACCTGTGGATCAAGAACCACGGACCTCCCTTCTCAGGTCTCACAAACCACAATCGTGATTCACACAACCGTGACCAGCAGCACCCCTTCCTTGAACCACGGACACCTATCAAACTAAAATTGCGGCCGCGGTATCCCTTTCCCTGCTGCCCACGATCTTTACCTCACCGTGCATGCGGTGCCCTACGCGATGTCGTGACCTGCATCACCATCTTCCTTCTCATCACCACACCAACTCATCGACATCGCGACCTCATCCAACATCACGACCATCATAGCTGTGATGCCACCATCATGACCACCTACCTCCTGATCACGGGGGGGGGGGGGGGGGGGGGGGTCTGATAACCTCCTATTTTGGGATGATTATCTTAGTCTTTTCTTTAGTTTTCCACACTCTTTCTTAATTATAATTAGACATAATACCTAAATATTCCCTCTTATTGTAAATATACTATTAGACTAACTTTTCCCCTTTATATTTGTAGAAAAAACACAAAACAAATCATAAAAGACTCAACTAGACTCAAGACCACATGGGCTCAAACGGTCCCAAGACCGCATGAAGCCAATCGGTCTTGAGACCGCATGGAGTCACACGGTCTTAAGACCGCATGAAGGCAATCGGTCCCGAGACCGTATGGAGTCACACGGTCCCAAGACCACATGAAGCCAATCGGTCCCGAGACCGCATGGAGTCACACGGTCCCAAGACCGCATGAAGCCAATCGGTCCCGAGACCGCATGGAGTCACACGGTCCCAAGACCGCATGAATCCAATCGGTCCCGAGACCGCATGGAGTCACACGGTCCCAAGACCGCATGAAGCCAATCGGTCCTGAGACCGCATGGAGTCACACGGTCCCAAGACCGCATGAAGCCAAATGGTCTTGAGGCCCAAACGGTCTTGAGGTCCAAACAGTCTTGAGATTTAAATAGTCTTAAGGTCCAAACAGTCTTGAGGTCCAAACGGTCTCCAAACCATTTGGACTTCACTTAAGGCCTATAAATAAGACCCCAAGGGTCCTCCAAAAATCTTGGAAGTTTCAGACGTCCAGAGGCTGCCTCAATCACTCTAAAGCAAATCCAACTTCCATCCTCTGCCCAGGGGCTACCGGTCTGAGACCCACACTCCATCTCGAAGTTGCTTTCTCTCTCTCTCTCTGCCAAAGAAGGTGGGAAGAGGGGATCTCGTCATCAAGCAACCTGTGAAGCTGGTGGATCGTATCTCTCTCTCCAAGGGGTTGACTTTCCTCTCTCCTTTGTGGGGATGACGCTCTCTCTCACTTCTTTCCTCCTTCTTTGTCCTAGTTATGAGCGAGTAGTCTTTCTCACTAGGGTGCGGGGAGTAGCCTCGCTACCCATATTTTCATACCATGTAAATGTAATCCATAGTTTGTAATATATAGTTTATATCTTTTCAGTTCAACATCAAACGTTTAATGAATGCTTGTTGCTTGATCACCAACTTGTGTTATCTTTTATCTTTTAGTATGAATTGTCTACGTTTGTACTATTAGATTTGAAACTCATTTGTATGTTGGTTCTTGGTGCATGTATCCACCATGCATCAGTTTCGGTATCTAGGAGTGTCTTTCAAGAAGTGGAGTATACTCACTCCCATTGTTGTACTTTCATGCTATGAAATGGAATCAGTTGACGTATGAAAGTACAACCTTGATGAGTCTAGGAACACACTTCACGAAGGGGATGATGCAAAGTAGTTGACCATTCATTCAGGGATGGCTGACTTTACAACATTCCCGCACTTCTCGTAGTTAGTTCTCTGAAAGGAAGCATGTTATGTTTTACTTCGCATGTCTTGATCCATGTGTAGTGACGGTGAAAACCCGATCACACCCTAGTGACTTCTTATCATTGTTTAACTTCTTTAAGTTTACTTGATTGCTTTACTTTACATGTTCTTAGTTTAAAACAACAAAACCAACCTTTCGATCTAAGTGCCTAACTATTAAGAGATTAAGTGAAGTTCTAGCGTTTTCCATCTTGTTGCTTGCAACAAGACTGTTGTCATGTGGATTCAACCCTTAACTATACTACGATAAGACTTCCACATATCTTAGCATATGTGGGTGGAGTTCTCTATCTAGTATAAGCAAGGCTAAACCTGAAGACTTACTATCTTTAGGATTTTTAGTTGGTGCACGCAATTCCACGTAAGTGGAAGCTCCATCAAAAAATTGGTGTTGTTGTCGGGGACAACGGAACGTTATAATTTCATTTAGTATCTTACTAGTTGGTTAGGGTTTTACACTTTCTTTCAAATCATTAATCCATATTTTCTTGAATTCATTATATCTCTGCCATCATCTAAAAGGTGTTTTCTTTTCTCTACTCAGGTAGAAAATGTGTATGTGATCATCGCATAACCTCGGATTCTCCCCTGATCCAGAGTACGACTCTGAGGTAGAGAGAAGTTTCCACCGCCGCATCAGACTCAATCGCCAAAGAGCCAGGAAAATGGCTGAAGATCAACGTCAGGCTGCATTGGTAATGGAGAGGGTTAACTCCGCCATCGCCGCTCAAAGAGCACAACTCATCGCAGATACTCGTGCTCAGATTCAAGCGGAGATTCATGCAGAAGAACAGGCCCGCATCAGAGCTGAAAATGAGGCAGCAAACCAAGCTGCTCAGTTGGAACTAAGGAACAAGCAGTTGAGGGATTATGTTGACCCAAAGAACTACGAAGACAACCATCCGGTCTGACCTCTGATCATCAACATTCCTAACTTTGAGATCCGGACCCAATGGATCCAGATCATGCAGGGCATCTCATTCTCTAGAGGTTCTGGAGATGACTGCATGGATCATCTGAAAAGGTTTAAGGCATTGTGCCGACTGGTCCCACAGGCCGGAGTTGCCTTCGATGCAATAATGCTTCATCTGTTTCACTTCACTCTATCTGGGAGAGCTCTGAGTTGGTATAACTCGCTTGACAAGGAGCCAATAATCACCACATGGGCTCCCCTGGAAGAAAGGTTCTTGGAGAAGTTCTTTCCCCCTTCACTAACTTACGAGATCAGGGGGCAGATTAATCATTTCTCTCAACTTCCCAGAGAATCTCTTGCTGAAGCATGGGAAAGGTTCAAAGAGATTCTGCGAAAGTACCATCATCATAGCATCTCCTAAAATCAATTGATAGAAACCTTCTATAGGGGAGTGAGTGATGACATAAAGCAATTTATGGATTCCTCATCTGGAGGAAACTTTATGAGAAAGAATTACGAGGATGCCTGGAAAATAGTCACACTCGGAGCTGAGAATCAGTCCAACTGGGGACGATCAGCTGGCAAAGGAGTCCTCAAGGTCTATAAAGTTGAAGAATCAATAGAGATGAAGGCTATCGCTGAAGCCTTAAAGACCATTGCTCATAAACAACAAGCTCTTGAAACTTCTCTGGGAGAATTTGACAAGAAGAAAAATCCTCAGGTTCAACAGGTCAAAGTTGCCACAGGAACCTGTGAAGCCTGTCATGCTTCTGATCATCCAACCCTTTCATGCGGAATGCTTTACAATGTGATGATGGATATGCATCCACCACCACAACAGAATGAACCAATCACTGACCAATCTGAAGAGTAATTGCCAGAACAAGTCAACTCTATTCATACCATTCCTGGACAAGTCTATTATAATCCTAATCAGCCAAGGAACCACCCATGACTCCAATACGGGAACCCCGTTGGGACCGCAAATCCGCAACACCAGACGTAGGGAGGATCCTCCAGTAGGTTACCACCTGGATTCCCAAGCAACTTCAATCAAAATCAAGGGAATCCCAGGAACAACTTCCCGAGGGCCAACTACCCCAAGAACCCATCTGCCTACTATCAGTATACTCATCCTCCTCTACACCCACAGTTGCACCCTCAGTTGCAGCAACCTCAGTTAGCGCTGCCTCCGCAACAACCTCAACAGGGTCAACAACAACTTCCTTAGAAAAATACTCCTTCCCAACCGGAAGATGAAATGACTTTGATAAGGCAGATGCTACAATCCCAACAGACTATGCTCGCTAATCAACAAGCTCAGAAAAAGGCAGTAGAAGCTCAACTTGCCCAAATTGTTGCACAACTGAAGCCTCCAGCAGGAACATTTGCAGGGCAGCCCGAATCGAACCCTAGACATGGACAGAATAGGCCTGAACAGTTGAATGTTGTTACCACGAGATCTGGACGCACTCTTCATGAAACTACAAGGATCACTCTTTATGATGAGGATACACCTGCCTTCATGAAAAATGAGAGCCCAAAGCCAGGAACGGAGAAGTCCACAGAGAATGCAAAGGGCAAAGGAAAAGAACAAGTATCTATAGAGCCGGAAATCTTGTAGTATAAACCAAGGATCCCATATCTGGGAAGACTGCAAGAAACAAAAATGGATACCAGGTTCCAAAAATTCAAGGAGGCGATGAAGAAACTTTACATCGATATCTCGCTCCTTGATGCTCTCTCCGAGGTACCGGCATGGACAAAATACCTCAAAACTCTATTATCAAGGAAGTACATCACTGAGGAGCAAGAAACTATCAAACTTGCCCAGACCACCTCTGATATCATTCTCAATAAAATGCCAAAGAAGAAGAAGGACCCAGGTTCTTTCATAATTCAATGTTGCATTGGAAATGCATCAACCAAAAAGGGATTAGCCGACCTAGGGGCCAGCATATCCATTATGCCCTACTCTATGTGCAAACGGTTAGGTTTCACCGAATTGCTGCCTACAGCAATGACTATTCCGTTAGCTAACTCCACCATCACTGCACCTCTTGGAATCATTGAAGATATTCCAGTTAGGATAGGCAAGGATGCCTATGTCCCGTGTGACTTTGTCATCATGGATATTAAGGAAGACCTGAGATACCCGATAATTTTTGGCAGACCTTTCCTCGCCACTGCCCGGGCGCTCATCGATGTTGAAGCTGGTACCATCATTCTAAGACTCAGAAAAGAAGCAATTCAATTCCGAGTCCTCAACAGCATGAAGGGTCCCAACATCCAATAGGAGGTCTTTCTTCTAGATGCAATACAGCAAATGTCTCAATTAGAAATATCTAAGCTAGTAGACGAGTTAGAGAATGTCCTTACCAACCCATAAGTTGAATTCTCTACAAACGAATTGGTTCAACAGTGTCTGCAATACTTAGAGAAGGTCGAAGAAGCACTGACGGCCACCTTTGAGGAACTTAAAGTTGTCACCATCTTGGAAGCAACAAAGCCACCTAAGGCTCTTGAGATGAAGACCCTGCCCATAGGGCTTAAGCATGCCTTCTTGGACGAGGAAAAATTATGCCCGATTATCATCAGTTCCACCCTAATAGAAAATTAGGAAGAAAGACTTCTGGAGGAGCTGAAGAAACATAAAAAGGCCATTGGGTATAAGATAACTGACCTGACGGGTATAAACCCGGCTTTATGCATGCACAAACTACCCATGGTTGAAGAATTTAAGCCATCATGCGAACATCAGAGGAAGCTAAACCCTAATCTCAAAGAGGTGGTTCACCTGGAGGTCCTCAAATTACTTAAAGCTGGCATAATCTACCCTATCTCTGACTCCCAATGGGTTAGCCCCGTCCAAGTAGTTCCTAAAAAGGGAGGCACTACTGTCGTGCTTAACGATAAAAATGAGTTAGTACCCACTAGGACGGTGACAGGGTGGAGGATTTGTATCGATTATAGGAAACTGAACAAAGCCACGCAGAAAGATCACTTCCCCCTGCCCTTCCTCGATGAAGTCCTAGAGCATTTAGCTCATCAGAAATACTTTTGCTATCTCGATGGTTATTTCGGGTTCTACCAAATACCCATACACCCGGAAGACCAGGAGAAAACTACTTTCACCTACCCTTTTGGAACATACGCTTTTAGAAGAATGCCCTTTGAATTGTGTAACGCACCCGCTACTTTTAAAGATGTATGTCCGCCATTTTCACAGGATTAACAGAATCCATAATGGAAGTTTTCATGGATGATTTCTCAGTTTACGGAGATTCTTTCGATAACTGTCTAATCAACCTTGGACAAGTTTTACAACGATGCGAGGAAACAAACCTCATTCTAAATTGGGAAAAATGCCATTTCATGGTAACAGAAGGTGTCGTCCTCGGGCACAGAGTGAGTGACAGAGGGATCGAGGTCGATAAGGCAAAAATCGATGTTATCTCGAAGCTATCGCCACTGAAAGATATAAAAGGAGTAAGAGCTTTCTTGGTTCATGCAGGGTTCTACAGAAGATTTATTAAAGACTTCTCAAAAATAGCAAAACCCATGACCCAACTCCTAACCAAAGATACTGAGTTCATCTTTAACCAATAATGCATGCAAAGTTTCTCAACTCTCAAAAATGCTTTAATTTCTGCACCTATTCTGAGAGCCCCATATTGGTCGCTACCATTTGAAATCATGTGTGACGCTAGCAATTACGCCATAGGGGTTGTATTAGGACAGCGGATCGATAAGAAACCTTACGTAATTTACTACGCATCTAAAATGCTAGATGAAGCACAGAAGAACTACACTACTACAAAGAAGGAGTTCCTGGCTGTCATCTACGCGTTTGAGAAATTCCGCTCCTATTTGATTGGATCCAAGGTCATCGTCTACACCGACCACTCCGCCATTCGATACCTAATTCAAAAGCAAGATGCCAAACCCAGACTTATCCGCTGGGTGTTGATGCTTCAGGAATTCAATTTGGAGATTAAAGATAAAAGCGGAGTGGACAACGTCGTAGCCGACCATCTGAGTCGCATTGAAGTTGAAGATGAAGATAAAATCCCTATTCGAGACTCTCTTCCAGACGACCAACTGATGAAGGTTACTCATGGATTCCCTTGGTATGCGGATATTGTCAATTATCTAGCTACAGGAATCATTCACCCTTCCGCTTCCTACCATGAAAAAAAGGAAATTTCTCCAAGATATAAAGCAATATTATTGGGATGAACCTTACCTGTTTCACCTATGTGCTGACGAACTTTTCTGTCACTGCTTACCGGAAGAAGAGATTACCCCCATCCTAGAGAATTGCCATTCAGGACCCACGGGGGGCACATGAGCGCAAAGAAAACCACTATAAAAGTTCTGCAGTCAGGCTTCTTCTGGCCAACCTGATGGAGCTAGAACTTACACCAAAAGATTACTCTTCCAATGGAAGTCCTAATATGCACCAAAAACCCTAGGGAGTTGATGTTCTCTCTAGGTTTATCTACAACTGGTGCTAGATAAATGCTCCAACCCCATAAGAGTGTGGAAGCCTTATCATAGTACAGATTTAGGATCGAACCCAAAGGACAACGTTAAGAATCTGAGTGTCTTTTTCTAGTTTCGTATCAATCTAAGTTAATCATCTAAGACCAGAAGTTTGATTTGAGTTATTTAAACTAAAACATGCAAAAGTAAAGGAAAGAATAAAAACTAGTTTAAGGATTAAAAACTAAGATTAGCAAATGATGATGGATCACTGGGGTGACGCGGGTATTCGCCACCACTACACATGAATTGCACTTGTACCAAACATAGCAAGACTTGTAAGCAAGATACATGGATGTTGTACAATATCGATGTCTTATAGGACAAGAGTAATGCACACATCCTTCACGGGTTGAGTAACTCTCATTCGGTACGTATCTATGTGTCAATGAAGATATGTAGTCTCCGAAGAGAAAATCTTACTCAACCTCGTGAAACGTGCATCGGAAAACTAACAAGCGAGCGATAATTACCAAATTGATTAGTATCCTTATAGACTATCCCTCTTTCGAGGATATAGCTACGAGAAACGTGAGAGTGTTGCAACGTCAGCCATTCCCGAACGAATGGTCAAGTACTTTGCACCACTCTCTCCTCAGAGTGTGTTCCTCGACCTGTCAAGGTTGCACTTTTGTACGTCAACGGATTCCATTTCATAGTACAAAAGTACAACGATGGAGGTGAGTTTACTCCACTCCTTAGAAAGCGTTCCTAGATACCGAAACGGATGCGCGGTGGATACACACACCAGAAACCAACACTAAATCGGTATTCGAGTCTCAAGAGCGGTCGTAGACAAACCACAACGAAAGACAATAGATGCACACAAGAATGCGGCCAACATCCAAGCATGTATGAAACGATTTAGTATTGAATCGAAAAGATAATATCTTTTTGATACAAGCTACAAAACACGGGCAGCGGGGCTAGTCCCCGCACCCCAGTGAATGGAACTACTCGCTCCTCATAGAGGAAGAAACAAAGAAAGAGAAGAGAGAGAAAGAAAGCATTGTCGGATCAGAAGAGTAGATCTGTGACAGCCCGGTGTAGATCGTCGCAGTCTCCGGGACTACTCCGTCGTGGTCGATGACGTCCGTCTCTCTGCCTCGATCGTCGTGTCTACCTCCGGGATTGCACGGGTAGAATGAGGTAGAACAATGGTAGAAGTGAGATGATAGAGGTGAGATGGCGATGGAACAGCCTTCTAGATCTGTCCCCAGTCTGGCAGCACACCGGGTCTGGACTCAGGATGGGATTCTGAGGTTGTGGGTGAAGTTTGGTTGGAAACGGTGCTCGGGCATTCTTGCGGCGTTCCGGTACTGGTCCCAGTCTGGCAGCCTTGGGACGTAGTAAGATGGTATGTTTAAGATCATGCCTCTACCCTTCTATTTATAGGCTTGCCAAAATATCTTGGGCTCAGGAGTCACACCTTGTGCATGTCCTTTTGTCCATTCGGTTTCTAATTCATACGGTTTGGTTGCCTATGCGGTTTGCTATAGCAGCTATTCCATACGGTTTGCTTGGCCATGCGGTCTCATATGCAAATGCTCCATGCAGTTTGCTAAGTCACGTTCTCATGCCCACGTGGGGTCATGCGGTCTTCCCTTGCAATTGCCCATACGGTCTTGCTGCATTTGCTCATGCAGTCTTGGAAAGTAGCGCTCCATTCGGTTTGCTTGGCCATTCGGTTTGGTAGTGTATGCAATTCCATGCGGTCTTGTCTGTTCTTTTGTTCATTCGGTTCGCATGATCTAGCAATGATCCTTTATTTGCTGCTGCATACCTTCACGTGAAAAAGGCTTCATACGGTCTGCTTTGTTTATTCCAAACATTTTTGGTGGTTCACGTGAATATCTATACATTCTATCCATTCAACCTCATGTTCATGCGAACAGCTTGGGCATGCGTTCTCCATGCTTATGCAGTTTCATACGCAGTTGCGTGTTCTCTTACCCATGTGAGGCCATGCAATCTTGGCTTGGTAGCTCCATACGGTCTTGGCTTGATAGCTCCATTCGGTTTCATACAAACCTCCAGACGGTCTTCACGTGGGCTGAGCAAACGGTCTTCATGCACACCAGCAAGACCGCATGAGAAGCCAAACACACCGCACGAGCATGCAGCTATAAACCCGCATGAGAAGCCGTTGGTGTTGTTGCTGCCTTACGGGGATGGTGTCGGCGGTTGTGGCGGCTAGAGCAGCTCGCAACACCGGCGAAGTTGCTGCTGCGATGGCGGGGATGAAGGTGGCTGTCGGTGTATGTTGTGCGCTTCAAACAGTTTGCATGCGTGGTTGGCGGGGGCGGCGCGGTTGCCGGAGTAGGTGAAGACGACGATGACGGAGATCATGCGTAGGTGGGTGTCGACGTTGATGATGACGTAAAGCTCAAACGGTGTCGCATGCCATCATGCTCAAACGGTCTTAGGACCGCATGGGCTCATACGGTCTTGAGACTGCATGGGCTCATACGGTCTTGAGACCGCATGGGCTCAAACGGTCTTGAGACCGCATGGGCTCATATGGTCTTGAGATCGCATGGGCTCATACGGTCTTGAGACCGCATGAACTCAAACGGTCTTGAGACCGCATGGGCTCATACGGTCTTGAGACCGCATGGGGTCAGGACCGTATAGTGCTCAAGACCGCATGGATGAAACCAAATGGATCAAGACTGACTAGTGGTGATCTGCAGAGGGAAAGGAGAATGTGTAAGAGAGAATAGCATCGAATAAACTAGTGATTAGAACTATTTAGGCAATATTTGCAAGGAATTAGTGAAACACTCAAGGTGAACCAAAGCGAGGGTAAATCAGTCAATATGAGGAACAAAATCCCTAGAATTGGCGACTGTGCAGATGAATCTGGAGGATTCATCACCACACCGAACTTGAGTGTTACGCGTTCCGAGGAACGGAGAGAAACTTAAGATAGTCGACAAAAAGCTCGTTTGTCTCGTAATTACCTCATCTGCATGTAAGTGTCAGAATTTTCACGAGAAAAGAGAAAAGGGAAAATGAGACAAAACGAAATTAGGGCAAAAATGTCGAAACTCCTTTGAATTGGTGACTGAAGGTGGATCTGGAGGATTCATCGCCACACCAAACTTAAGCGTTTCTCGTCCCGAGGAATGAAAACCTTAAAACAGTCGCCAATGAAATTGTTCATCTCGTGATTGCCTCATCCTTATGTCATGTTATAAATTTGTTTATGGCTCAGACTGATACAACATCAAGGCTTCCTTGGATCACGTAATACATCTTGTGATATCCTCATTTCTGAGTTCACTTTGCTGAAGTACTTCCTTCTCACTTTCTGTTGTATCGGTCATGTTAAAGAGTTTTATGAGACTTTGAACAGACCCACAGAATCAACAAAATGCATATGACCTGCCACTGGTGTTGAAAAAGGAGAGGATGGGGGTATGATCAAAAGATAAGAATCTCTCCTTTGATTGAATAGCCTTACACCCGATTTTTTTTAAAGGTAACTCAGAAGTGTGTATAGGTTGGCTTAAGGCTTTTGGCTATTTTACCTCTTTGAGAGGAGGTAAGGGGTTATTTTTGGATCCTTAGGATCTCACTACTGGTCGCGACACATCTGCCTTTATGAGGGCAGCTAATGTACTGGTCGGGCGAGACCTTTATCGGTTATCCTTATTCAGGGCACAACTCTCATGTTTTTATTCACACTCTGGCTTTTATTCATTCTCACTTGGCTTAGGAGAAAGGGTATTTTTGGATTTTTGCATATTTGGGCTTCCAGGCCTCTTTTTTGGAATTGAGGTAGATTTTTCACCAACCTCGGTATGTGCACAATCATCATTGTATACTCTTTGAAGCAAAATGAGAAGGTGGTACGCCCCTGTTATGTATTGAGGGGTATGGAAGAAGTGGTAGTGGAAAAAGAGGTGTGGTGTACCACACCGAACTTAGAGTTTTGCAGAGGTGTGGTTTACCACACCGAACTTAAAGTTCGGCAATGTTCTAGTTTTCACTAGAAAGGAGTGTGGCGTGCCACACCGAATTTAAAACTTTGGCATGGTTAGTGAACAGAGGGGTATGAAAATGAAGGAAGAAGTGTAGAAGAGAGTTCGGATCATGATGCAGATTGCTTAGCGATTCCATGCGACGGGTCTCTTTTCTCCATTACATTCTGCTCAAAAAGAGACATGATTAAACATCAAATGAGAAATCCATACAATAGATCCATTAATCAGATAAAGGCGTGATGTATTTGATCTATCTCAGCTTTATTGAAGTGTATCATCTTTTCCTGTTTGAGATATAACATTAGGATTCATAGACAAATTAAAGTGAAAAACACGCATTGGCTAGTTTTAGGTATTCTTTTCCAAGAAATTTGCAACGCAAAAGAGGTGATGATCACAGGTTCGCAAAACAAAATCCGACTAGATAAAGGCTTTATTTTTAGAAAACTAACAAAAAGGTTGAAAAAATTATGAAAAAGAAACTAGAATGGAAAAGCAGGAAGCAATAAAGATAGAGGGTGGAGTGAAAGTCATACCACCCACCCTCCACCTCGAACTTATGAATTTGCCCAATTATGAGCAAATACTAGGTTCAAGATGGAGGGGAAGGGTTGAGCAGTGTTAACCAGGCGGTCCTCGTAGTTGGAAGAAGGTCCGACAAAGATATCTCATGATGGCTGGTGCTGAGAACGAGGAAGTGGTCTGAACAACTTGTTGGCTGGGAAGTTGTGGCAACTTGAATGAGTCTTCTGGATGACTTGGATGCACATCACTTTCTCCTCGTTGTCCGTCCAGAAGAATCCAGAGACCTTCCCCCATCAGCGAGGGAGGTGGAACATAAGCAGTCAAAACTGGAGGACTATGTGAGAAATCAAGGTTATGCCCACTTGTGCCCTCCAGTTGTGGCTCACCCTCGAAGTTCAAAGTAAAACTACTTTCTTCAAAATCTAGGGCAGTTGATTGAGGGTCGGCCACTTGAACTTCCTCCTGTCTAGGATCAGGTGGGGGATCCGGTTCCGGCTTCATTTCGTCACCTGGATTTTCTTGTGTGGGATATGGTAGCCAGGATGACTTTTCTTCATCAGAGGAGTTATTTTGAGAAGTATCATCATCTTTATCAATGTTGAAATTGGTAAGAGCGTCGTTCTTCTTTTCAAGGTTTTGTTCAGGATTTTCCTCATAGAACATCCTTAGTTCATCCAAGTAACTAGAAGAGGATTTGACTGGTAAAACGAACTCTTGCTCGGGTAAGGAAGTCATGGGATCCTGAGATAGGAGTTCCAGTGATGTCTCTTCATGAGAGGGATTAGTCCCTGACATATCATTTTGAGGGCTAAAATCCCTTGATGAACCCATTTCTTCAATATTGGGACTGATATATTATTGTTCCAATTCTTCTTCATAACACTCCTCCAGTTCAATTGAGTGCTTGGGAAGACTTTCTATGAGAGGAATGGAAACTAGCTCAGGTAATGAATAACTCTCAGTTTCATGAATGTTAGGGGGGCTTCTTCATAGGGATGAGTGGCTATAAAGGGATAGATTTGTGGCTTGATGTCATCCCAGGGGTCCTTTTTGTCATTACAAGAGTTTATGATAATATCATAATCCGTCCCAAAGTCAAGAGATGGTTCATGTTTCTCTTCATGGTGCACTTTCAACTCGTTCAAGTGACTAGAAGGAGATTCAATAGAAAAATCATGTTCTTGTTCGAGGACTGGCTCCGTCAGAACTCCTTGTAGTGGTGTCATCTCATGGAAAGGACCGGTCATAGGATTGTCATCTTGAGATCCCTCATCCTCCCTTGATTCTGTTTCATCATCAGTGAGAGTGGTATGGTCCGTCTCTGGATCAGGATCTTGGTCAGTCCCATCCTCGAAGTTTGTTTCTAGATCAGCCGAATGATCAGAAATGTCTTCATAAGGACAAATCAAATCCTTTTCCAGTAATGGAATCATTTGAGTCTCTTGCATAAAAGACGTCTCCTCATCTAAATCAGTCTCATATTCATCTATGTCTGACTGAGAAGGAGTGTAGAGTTCGTGTAACGTAGACCCTTCTTCATTGGAATTCGACGACAAGACAGTTGAGGTTGAAGAATATTTGTCATTTAAGGAGTCAATCATTGATGATTTTCCCTCAATCTGTATGGTCAAATCTGAGTCTATGGGGGGAGAAGATGGATAAACATTAAAGTTTGTTCCCAATTTATCTCCCAATTGAAGAAAATCTTCATATTGGTTACTCATTCTTTCATCTAGGAGCATAGTGCAAGAGTCATTATCCGGGTCAGACTTCGGCTCGAAGAATGATTCTTTTTCTTGTGGTGTGGTGAAGGTATCATCTTTGAGTTCAGTCATTGGTTCTGAGGATGATTCCCCACCCTGTACTGGCACTTGAAAATCATTGGGAGGCACATTCCACATGATTTCGTAATCATCATCATAATTTATTGCAACATGTGGACTAGAGATGTGCTTAGTTGAATTTTGTGGTTGTTCTACATGTTGCTTAGGAGCGTTGACAAGTTGCGTAAGTTGATTAAGGTCGGCTATCAACTTCTTGGTCACAGCTGTCTGATCAGCTAGTTGTTGAGCCACCGATGTTTGTAAGGCACGTAGTTCTTCCATCAATGTGTGTTGATTTTCATGAAAAGGCTCTTCATGGCACCCGTTTGATTGATGTTGATAATAGCTTCCCTCATCATAGTATTGATTTGAGTTGCTTTCCAGTTGCCCTTCTGTATTGCAGTCTACGCCTTGAAATCTGCCATAGTTAGGTTTCTCGTAGTAGCCTCCGGGGTGATATGGAATATAACCTGTGTTATATCCATAGTTGTATGGAGTGGCTGCTCTGAGTTTCCCGACTATACGATTCATGATTACTTGACGCAAGGCCATCACGTAGAGAGAATGAGCGTTGAAACAGTTGATCGATGCATGAGAATAGTCGCCACAGAATTGACAACTATTGGTTGGTGGCACTGACTGCTTCATTTTGAAGAGAATTGGTACCTGGAATCAAAGAAAGAGTTTATCAAATTTGACCAACCACTTCAAATCCAAGATGATATGCAAGATTAAGTCCTTTACTGTTTAGGTTTTTGAAAAGAAAAAGAAAAACCCTAGAGAAACCTAAATCAACACAGAATTCGAAAAAGATGATTCTTATACCGTTGTCCCCGGCAACGGCGCCATTTTTTGATGGAGCTAGAACTTACACCAAAAGATTACTCTTCCAATGGAAGTCCTAATATGCACCAAAAACCCTAGGGAGTTGATGTTCTCTCTAGGTTTACCTACAACTGGTGCTAGATAAATGCTCCAACCCCACAAGAGTGTGGAAGCCTTATCATAGTACAGATTTAGGATCGAACCCAAAGGACAACGTTAAGAATCTGAGTGTCTTTTTCTTGTTTCGTATCAATCTAAGTTAATCATCTAAGACCAGAAGTTTGATTTGAGTTATTTAACCTAAAACATGCAAAAGTAAAGGCAAGAATAAAAACTAGTTTAAGGATTAAAAACTAAGATTAGCAAATGATGATGGATCACTGGGGTGTCGCGGGTATTCGCCACCACTACACATGAATTGCACTTGTACCAAACATAGCAAGACTTGTAAGCAAGATACATAGATGTTGTACAATACCGATGTCTTATAGGACAAGAGTAATGCACACATCCTTCACGGGTTGAGTAACTCTCATTCGGTACGTATCTACGTGTCAATGAAGATATGTAGTCTCCGAAGAGAAAATCTTACTCAACCTCGTGAAACGTGCATCGGAAAACTAACAAGTGAGTGATAATTACCAAATCGATTAGTATCCTTATAGACTATCCCTCTTTCGAGGATATAGCTACGAGAAACGTGAGAGTGTTGCAACGTCAGCCATTCCCGAACAAATGGTCAAGTACTTTGCACCACTATCTCCTCAGTGTGTGTTCCTCGACCTGTCAAGGTTGCACTTTTGTACGTCAACTGATTCCATTTCATAGTACAAAAGTACAACGATGGAGGTGAGTTTACTCCACTCCTTAGAAAGCATTCCTAGATACCGAAACGGATGCGCGGTGGATACACACACTAGAAACCAACACTAAATCGGTATTCGAGTCTCAAGAGCGGTCGTAGACAAACTACAACGAAAGACAATAGATGCACACAAGAATGCGGCCAACATCCAAGCATGTATGAAATGATTTAGTATTGAATCGGAAAGATAATATCTTTTTGATACAAGCTACAAAACACGGGCAGCGGGGCTAGTCCCCGCACCCCAGTGAATGGAACTACTCGCTCCTCATAGAGGGAGCAACAAAGAAAGAGAAGAGAGAGAAAGAAAGCATCGCCGGATCAGAAGAGTAGATCTGTGACAGCCCGGTGTAGATCATCGCAGTCTCCGGGACTGCTCCGTCGTGGTCGATGTCGTCCGTCTCTCTGCCTCGATCGTCGTGTCTACCTCCGGGATTGCATGGGTAGAATGATGTAGAACAATGGTAGAAGTGAGATGATAGAGGTGAGATGGCGATGGAACAGCCTTCTAGATCTATCCCCAGTCTGGCAGCACACCGGGTCTGGACTCAGGATGGGATTCTGAGGCTGTGGGTGAAGTTTGGTTGGAAACGGTGCTTGGGCATTCTAGCGGCGTTCCGGTACTGGTCCCAGTCTGGCAGCCTTGGGTTGTAGTAATATGGTATGTTTAAGATCATGCCTATACCCTTCTATTTATAGGCTTGCCAAAATATCTTGGGCTCAGGAGTCACACCTTGTGCGTGTCCTTTTGTCCATTCGGTTTCTAATTCATACGGTTTGGTTGCCTATGCGGTTTGCTATAGCAGCTATTCCATACGGTTTGCTTGGCCATGCGGTCTCATATGCAAATGCTCCATGCGGTTTTCTAAGTCACGTTCTCATGCCCACGTGGGGTCATGCGGTCTTCCCTTGCAATTGCCCATACGGTCTTGCTGCATTTGCTCATGCGGTCTTGGAAAGTAGCACTCCATTCGGTTTGCTTGGCCATTCGGTTTGGTAGTGTATGCAATTCCATGTGGTCTTGTCTGTTCTTTTGTTCATTCGGTTCGCATGATCTAGCAATGATCCTTTATTTGCTGCTGCATACCTTCACGTGAAAAAGGCTTCATACGGTCTGCTTTGTTTATTCCAAACAGTTTTGGTGGTTCATGTGAATAGCTATACATTCTATCCATTCAACCTCACATTCATGCGAACAGCTTGGGCATGCGTTCTCCATGCTTATGTGGTTTCATACGCAGCTGCGTGTTCTCTTACCCACGTGAGGCCATGCGATCTTGGCTTGGTAGCTCCATACGGTCTTGGCTTGATAGCTCCATTCGGTTTCATACAAACCTCCAGACGGTCTTCACGTGGGCTGAGCAAACGGTCTTCATGCACACCAGCAAGACCGCATGAGAAGCCGAACACACCGCACGAGCATGCAGCTATGAACCCACATGAGAAGACGTTGGCGTTGTTGCTGCCTTAGGGGGATGGTGCCGGCGGTTGTGGCGGCTAGAGCAGCTCGCAACACCGGCGAAGTTGCTGCTGCGATGGCGGGGACGAAGGTGGCTGTCGGTGTATGTTGCGTGCTTCAAACGGTTTGCATGCGTGGTTGGCGGGGGCGGCGTGGTTGGCGGAGTAGGTGAAGATGACGACGCCGGAGATCATGCGTAGGTGGGTGTCGACGTTGATGATGACGTATAGCTCAAACGGTGTCGCATGCCATCATGCTCAAACGGTCTTAGGACCGCATGGGCTCATACGGTCTTGAGACCGCATGGGCTCATACGGTCTTGAGATCGCATGGGCTCATACGGTCTTGAGACCGCATGAACTCAAATGGTCTTGAGACCGCATGGGCTCATACGGTCTTGAGACCGCATGGGGTCAGGACCGTATAGTGCTCAAGACCGCATGGATGAAACCAAATGGATCAAGACCGACTAGTGGTGATCTGCAGAGGGAAAGGAGAATGTGTAAGAGAGAATAGCATCGAATAAACTAGTGATTAGAACTATTTAGGCAATATTTGCAAGGAATTAGTGAAACACTCAAGGTGAACCAAAGCGAGGGTAAATCAGTCAATATGAGGAACAAAATCCCTAGAATTGGCGACTGTGCAGATGAATCTGGAGGATTCATCACCACACCGAACTTGAGCGTTACTCGTCCCGAGGAACAGAGAGAAACTTAAGATAGTCGACAAAAAGCTCGTTCGTCTCGTAATTACCTCATCTGCATGTAAGTGTCAGAATTTTCACGAGAAAAGAGAAAAGGGAAAATGAGACAAAACGAAATTAGGGCAAAAACGTCGAAAATCCTTTGAATTGGTGACTGAAGGTGGATCTGGAGGATTCATCGCCACACCGAACTTAAGCGTTGGTCGTCCCTAGGAATGAAAACCTTAAAATAGTCGCCAATGAAATTGTTCATCTCATGATTGCCTCATCCTTATGTCATGTTATAAATTTGTTTATGGCTCAGACTGATACAACATCAAGGCTTCCTTGGATCACGTAATACATCTTGTGATATCCTCATTTCTGAGTTCACTTTGCTGAAGTACTTCCTTCTCACTCTCTGTTGTATCGGTCATGTTAAAGAGTTTTATGAGACTTTGAACAGACCCACAGAATCAACAAAATGCATATGACCTGCCACTGGTGTTGAAAAAGGAGAGGATGGGGGTATGATCAAAAGATAAGAGTCTCTCCTTTGATTGAATCAAGACTCTTATTAATAGTTGACTCATCGAGATACTTTGAATGATTTGTGCACAACTCTGGTTGACTTAGCCTTACACCCGATTTTTTTTTTAAAGGTAACTCAGAAGTGTGTATAGGTTGGCTTAAGGCTTTTGGCTATTTTACCTCTTTGAGAGGAGGTAAGGGGTTATTTTTGGATCCTTAGGATCTCACTACTGGTCGCGACACATCTGCCTTTATGAGGGCAGCTAATGTACCGGTCGGGCGAGACCTTTATCGGTTATCCTTATTCAGGGCACAACTCTCATGTTTTTATTCACACTCTGGCTTTTATTCATTCTCACTTGGCTTAGGAGAAAGGGTATTTTTGGATTTTTGCATATTTGGGCTTCCAGGCCTCTTTTTTGGAATCGGGGTAGATTTTTCACCAACCTTGGTATGTGCACAATCATCATTGTATACTCTTTGAAGCAAAATGAGAAGGTGGTACGCCCCTGTTATGTATTGAGGGGTATGGAAGAAGTGGTAGTGGAAAACGAGGTGTGGTGTACCACACCGAACTTAGAGTTTTGCAGAGGTGTGGTTTACCACACCGAACTTAAAGTTCGGCAATGTTCTAGTTTTCACTAGAAAGGAGTGTGGCGTGCCACACCGAATTCAAAACTTTGGCATGGTTAGTGAACAGAGGGGTATGAAAATGAAGGAAGAAGTGTAGAAGAGAGTTCGGATCATGATGCAGATTGCTTAGCGATTCCATGCGACGGGTCTCTTTTTTCCATCACATTCTGCTCAAAAAGAGACATGATTAAACATCAAATGAGAAATCCATACAACAGATCCATTAATCAGATAAAGGCATGATGTATTTGATCTATCTCAGCTTTATTGAAGTGTATCATCTTTTCCTATTTGAGATATAACATTAGGATTCATAGACAAATTAAAGTGAAAAACACGCATTGGCTAGTTTTAGGTATTCTTTTCCAAGAAATTTGCAACGCAAAAGAGGTGATGATCACAGATTCGCAAAACAAAATCCGACTAGATAAAGGCTTTATTTTTAGAAAACTAACAAAAAGGCTGAAAAAATTATGAAAAAGAAACTAGAATGGAAAAGCAGGAAGCAATAAAGATAGAGGGTGGAGTGAAAGTCATACCACCCACCCTCCACCTCGAACTTATGAATTTGCCCATTTCTAAGCAAATACTAGGTTCAAGATGGAGGGGAAGGGTTGAGCAGCGTTAACCAGGCGGTCCTCATAGTTGGAAGAAGGTCCGACAAAGATATCTCGTGATGGCTGGTGCTGAGAATGAGGAAGTGGTCTGAACAACTTGTTGGCTGGGAAGTTGTGGCAACTTGAATGAGTCTTCTGGATGACTTGGATGCACATCACTTTCTCCTCGTTGTCCGTCCAGAAGAATCCAGAGACCTTCCCCCATCAGCGAGGGAGGTGGAACATAAGCAGTCAAAACTGGAGGACTATGCGAGAAATCAAGGTTATGCCCACTTGTGCCCTCCAGTTGTGGCTCACCCTCGAAGTTCAAAGTAAAACTACTTTCTTCAAAATCTAGGGCAGTTAATTGAGGGTCGGCCACTTGAACTTCCTCCTGTCTAGGATCAGGTGGGGGATCCGGTTCCGGCTTCATTTCGTCACCTGGCTTTTCTTGTGTGGGATATGGTAGCCAGGATGACTTTTCTTCGTCAGAGGAGTTATTTTGAGAAGTATCATCATCTTTATCAATGTTGAAATTGGTAAGAGCGTCGTTCTTCTTTTCAAGGTTTTGTTCAGGATTTTCCTCGTAGAACATCCTTAGTTCATCCAAGTAACTAGAAGAGGATTTGACTGGTAAAACGAACTCTTGCTCGGGTAAGGAAGTCATGGGATCCTGAGATAGGAGTTCCAGTGATGTCTCTTCATGAGAGGGATTAGTCCCTGACATATCATTTTGAGGGCTAAAATCCCTTGATGAACCCATTTCTTCAATATTGGGACTGATATATTGTTGTTCCAATTCTTCTTCATAACACTCCTCCAGTTCAATTGAGTGCTTGGGAAGAGTTTCTATGAGAGGAATGGAAACTAGCTCAGGTAATGACTAAATCTCAGTTTCATGAATGTTAGGGGGGGCTTCTTCATAGGGATGAGTGGCTATAAAGGGATAGATTTGTGGCTTGATGTCATCCCAGGGGTCCTTTTTGTCATTACAAGAGTTTATGATAATATCATAATCCGTCCCAAAGTCAAGAGATGGTTCATGTTTCTCTTCATGGTGCACTTTCAACTCGTTCAAGTGACTAGAAGGAGATTCAATAGAAAAATCATGTTCTTGTTCGAGGACTGGCTCCGTCAGAACTCCTTGTGGTGGTGTCATCTCATGGAAAGGACCGGTCATAGGATTGTCATCTTGAGATCCCTCATCCTCCCTTGATTCTGTTTCATCATCGGTGAGAGTGGTATGGTCCGTCTCTGGATCATGATCTTGGTCAGTCCCATCCTCAAAGTTTGTTTCTAGATCAGCTGAATGATCAGAAATGTCTTCATAAGGACAAATCAAATCCTTTTCCAGTAATGGAATCATTTGAGTCTCTTGCATAAAAGACGTCTCCTCATCTGAATCAGTCTCATATTCATCTATGTCTGACTGAGAAGGAGTGTAGAGTTCGTGTAACGTAGACCCTTCTTCATTGGAATTCGACGACAAGACAGTTGAGGTTGAAGAATATTTGTCATATAAGGAGTCAATCATTGATGATTTCCCCTCAATCTGTATGGTCGGATCTGAGTCTATGGGGGGAGAAGATGGATAAACAATAAAGTTTGTTCCCAATTTATCTCCCAATTGAAGAAAATCTTCATATTGGTTACTCATTCTTTCATCTAGGAGCATAGTGCAAGAGTCATTATCCGGGTCAGACTTCGGCTCGAAGAATGATTCTTTTTCTTGTGGTGTGGTGAAGGTATCATCCTTGAGTTCAGTCATTGGTTCTGAGGATGATTCCCCACCCTGTACTAGCACTTGAAAATCATTGGGAGGCACATTCCACATGATTTCGTAATCATCATCATAATTTATTGCAACATGTGGACTAGAGATGTGCTTAGTTGAATTTTGTGGCTGTTCTACATGTTGCTCAGGAGCGTTGACAAGTTTAAGTTGATTAAGGTCGGCTATCAACTTATTGGTCACGGGTGTCTGATCAGCTAGTTGTTGAGCCACCGATGTTTGTAAGGCACGTAGTTCTTCCATCAATGTGTGTTGATTTTCATGAAAAGGCTCTTCATGGCACCCGTTTGATTGATGTTGATAATAGCTTCCCTCATCATAGTATTGATTTGAGTTGCTTTCCAATTGCCCTTCTGTATTGCAGTCTACGCCTTGAAATCCGCCATAGTTAGGTTTCTCATAGTAGCCTCCGGGGTGATATGGAATATAACCTGCGTTATATCCATAGTTGTATGGAGTGGCTGCTCTGAGTTTCCCGACTATACGATTCATGATTACTTGACGCAAGGCCATCACGTAGAGAGAATGAACGTTGAAACAGTTGATAGATGCATGAGAATAGTCGCCACAGAATTGACAACTATTGGTTGGTGGCACTGACTGCTTCATTTTGAAGAGAATTGGTACCTGAAATCAAAGAAAGAGTTTATCAAGTTTGACCAACCACTTCAAATCCAAGATGATATGCAAGATTAAGTCCTTTACTTTTTAGGTTTTTGAAAAGAAAAAGAAAAACCCTAGACAAACCTAAATCAACACAGAATTCGAAAAAGACGATTCTTATATCGTTGTCCCCGGCAACGGCGCCATTTTTTGATGGAGCTAGAACTTACACCAAAAGATTACTCTTCCAATGGAAGTCCTAATATGCACCAAAAACCCTAGGGAGTTGATGTTCTCTCTAGGTTTACCTACAACTGGTGCTAGATAAATGCTCCAACCCCACAAGAGTGTGGAAGCCTTATCATAGTACAGATTTAGGATCGAACCCAAAGGACAACGTTAAGAATCTGAGTGTCTTTTTCTTGTTTCGTATCAATCTAAGTTAATCATCTAAGACCAGAAGTTTGATTTGAGTTATTTAACCTAAAACATGCAAAAGTAAAGGCAAGAATAAAAACTAGTTTAAGGATTAAAAACTAAGATTAGCAAATGATGATGGATCACTGGGGTGACGCGGGTATTCGCCACCACTACACATGAATTGCACTTGTACCAAACATAGCAAGACTTGTAAGCAAGATACATGGATGTTGTACAATACCGATGTCTTATAGGACAAGAGCAATGCACACATCCTTCACGGGTTGAGTAACTCTCATTCGGTACGTATCTACGTGTCAATGAAGATATGTAGTCTCCGAAGAGAAAATCTTACTCAACCTCGTGAAACGTGCATCGGAAAACTAACAAGCGAGTGATAATTACCAAATCGATTAGTATCCTTATAGACTATCCCTCTTTTGAGGATATAGGTATGAGAAACGTGAGAGTGTTGCAACGTCAGCCATTCCCGAACGAATGGTCAAGTACTTTGCACCACTCTCTCCTCAGAGTGTGTTCCTCGACCTGTCAAGGTTGCACTTTTGTACGTCAACTGATTCCATTTCATAGTACAAAAGTACAACGATGGAGGTGAGTTTACTCCACTCCTTAGAAAGCATTCCTATATACCGAAACGGATGCGCGGTGGATACACACACCAGAAACCAACACTAAATCGGTATTTGAGTCTCAAGAGCGGTCGTAGACAAACCACAATGAAAGACAATAGATGCACACAAGAATGACGCCAACATCCAAGCATGTATGAAATGATTTAGTATTGAATCGGAAAGATAATATCTTTTTGATACAAGCTACAAAACACGGGCAGCGGGGCTAGTCCCCACACCCCAGTGAATGGAACTACTCACTCCTCATAGAGGGAGAAACAAAGAAAGAGAAGAGAGAGAAAGAAAGCATCGTCGGAGCAGAAGAGTAGATCTGTGACAGCCCGGTGTAGATCGTCGCAGTCTTTGAGACTGCTCCGTCGTGGTCGATGTCGTCCGTCTCTCTGCCTCGATCGTCGTGTCTACCTCCGTGATTGCACGGGTAGAATGAGGTAGAACAATGGTAGAAGTGAGATGATAGAGATGAGATGGTGATGGAACAGCCTTCTAGATCTGTCCCCAGTCTGGCAGCACACCGGGTCTGGACTCAGGATGGGATTCTGATGCTGTGGGTGAAGTTTGGTTGGAAACGGTGCTCGGGCATTCTGGCGGCGTTCCGACACTGGTCCCAGTCCGGCAGCCTTGGGCCGTAGTAAGATGGTATGTTTAAGATCATGCCTCTACCCTTCTATTTATAGGCTTGCCAAAATATCTTGGGCTCAGGAGTCACACCTTGTGTGTGTCCTTTTGTCCATTCGGTTTCTAATTCATATGGTTTGGTTGCCTATGCGGTTTGCTGTAGCAGCTATTCCATACGGTTTGCTTGGCCATGCGGTCTCATATGCAAATGCTCCATGCGGTTTGCTAAGTCACGTTCTCATGCCCACGTGGGGTCATGCGGTCTTCCCTTGCAATTGCCCATACGGTCTTGCTGCATTTGCTCATGCGGTCTTGGAAAGTAGCGCTCCATTCGGTTTGCTTGACCATTCGGTTTGGTAGTGTATGCAATTCCATGCGGTCTTGTCTGTTCTTTTGTTCATTCGGTTCGCATGATCTAGCAATGATCCTTTATTTGTTGTTGCATACATTCACATGAAAAAGGCTTCATACGGTCTGCTTTGTTTATTCCAAACAGTTTTGGTGGTTCATGTGAATAGCTATACATTCTATCCATTCAACCTCACATTCATGCGAACAGCTTGGGCATGCGTTCTCCATGCTTATGTGGTTTCATACGCAGCTGCGTGTTCTCTTACCCACGTGAGGCCATGCGATCTTGGCTTGGTAGCTCCATACGGTCTTGGCTTGATAGCTCCATTCGGTTTCATACAAACCTCCAGACGGTCTTCACGTGGGCTGAGCAAACGGTCTTCATGCACACCAGCAAGACCGCATGAGAAGCCGAACACACCGCACGAGCATGCAGTTATGAACCCGCATGAGAAGCCATTGGCGTTGCTGCTACCTTAGGGGGATGGTGCCGGCGGTTTTGGCGGCTAGAGCAGCTCGCAACACCGGCGAAGTTGCTGCTGCGATGGCGGGGACGAAGGTGGCTGTCGGTGTATGTTGTGTGCTTCTAACGGGTTGCATGCGTGGTTGGCGGGGGCGGCGTGGTTGGCGGAGTAGGTGAAGACGACGACGCCGGAGATCATGCGTAGGTGGGTGTCGACGTTGATGATGACGTATAGCTCAAACGGTGTCGCATGCCATCATGCTCAAACGGTCTTAGGACCGCATGGGCTCATACGGTCTTGAGACCGCATCGGCTCAAACGGTCTTGAGACCGCATGGGCTCATACGGTCTTGAGATCGCATGGGCTCATACGGTCTTGAGACCGCATGAACGCAAATGGTCTTGAGACCGCATGGGCTCATACGGTCTTGAGACCGCATGGGGTCAGGACCGTATAGTGCTCAAGACCGCATGGATGAAACCAAATGGATCAAGACCGACTAGTGGTGATCTGCAGAGGGAAAGGAGAATGTGTAAGAGAGAATAGCATCGAATAAACTAGTGATTAGAACTATTTAGGCAATATTTGCAAGGAATTAGTGAAACACTCAAGGTGAACCAAAGCGAGGGTAAATCAGTCAATATGAGGAACAAAATCCCTAGAATTGGCGACTGTGCAGATGAATCTGGAGGATTCATCACAACCATTGCAAAGGACTCCTATGATTTTGTGAAATCTTGCAACAAATGCCAATTTTCTGGCAGCATATCCAAAAGGACCGAAATGCCCCTCACAATGTGGTAAGAAATTGAACTTTTCGACGTGTGGGGGGTAGACTATATGGGCCCCTTTCCCTCTTCCTATGGTTTCTCTTACATCCTGGTCGCGGTAGAATATGTCTCAAAATGGGTCGAAGCTACACCCACTGTGTCCAGCGATTCCAAAACAGTTATTAAATTGTTCAAAGATATCATTTTCCCCAGATTTGGAGTCCCCAGAACTATCATATCAGATGGTGGGACCCATTTCTTGGAATGAAGTTTTGAAGCCCTGTTGAAAAAAGTATGGCATCAACCACAAAGTAGCAACGCCTTACCATCCACAGACCAGTGGTCAGGTTGAGGTATCTAATAGACAACTAAAGGCGATCCTAGAAAAAATAGTCAACAGAAATCGCACTGACTGGTCCACCAAGCTTCCTGATGCCCTTTGGGCATACCGAATTGCTTATAAAACACCAATCAGGACAACCCCGTTCCGTTTGGTATACGGGAAGTCATGTCATCTTCCAGTGGAGCTGGAACACAAAGCTAGGTGGGCCATCAAACAGCTAAATTTTGATCTTAAAAGTGTCGGAGAAAATAGACAACTCCAGCTGCATGTTCTAGAGGAGCTCCGAATGACCGCTTATCAAAGTGTCAGGATTTATAAGGAGCAAACCAAATGTGGCATGATGGTCATCTTAAGAGGAAAGACATCGCCATCGGTGACAAAGTACTCCTTTTCAACTCTAAGCTCAAGTTGTTCTCCGGAAAGCTTTGAAAAAAATGGTTCGGGCCCTTCACCATAAAGCATATATACCCAACTAGAGTAGTCATAATTGTTGACAACAACGGAGGAGAAAGGACGGTCAACGGTCATCGTTTAAAAAAATACTACACTCCAGCAGATAAAATGCCGAGACAAACAATTGAAATTAAAGACGCCACACCATCAGCATAACAACGTCACAGCTTCGTCGAGCCAGCGACGTAAAACTCAGGCGCTACTTGGGAGGCAACCCAAGATTTCAGCTTCTTCCTTTATTTTCCATTCTTTTAAATACCTTCGATTTATCTTATGAAAATAAAAAAAAATCATATAACCAATACAAACATAAAAATAACAAAATAAAATATAAAAAAATCCACATAACCAAAAAAAACATAAATATATAAAACCCTTTCGACCTTTACCCTTCCAAATGGTCCTGAAACCGTTTGGACTCCAAACGGTCTTGAAACCATTTGGAGCCAAACAGTCCTGAAACCGTTTGGAGCCAAACGGTCCTCAAACCGTTTGGAGCCAAACAGTCCTGAAACCGTTTGGAGTCCAAACGGTCGCTAAACCGTTTGACCTAGGTCAACCCCCGTTTCCTATAAATATAAACCCTTCCCCTTCTTCTTCTTTTATCGACTCTCGAGCTTTCTCGTACTTCTATGCAAGTGTTGTTCCATTGCTTCCAACTTCTGTCTCCGATCTGGTTTCCGTGCTTCTTCACAGTGACCTCACCTCAGTGCCACCACTCTCACCTTCTCCACCGTCATCTCCACCAACAGCCACAAGGTAGTCTCGCCACCATCTCCGACCCCTGCATGTGCCACCGCGGCAACCTATCCGACCTTTTCACTTCCGCAACCATCTTTACCATCACATTCCGCCGGCTCCACCGCAATTCTCTTTACCATCACCTTTATCGGCATTGCCACCTTCATATTTATCATCGTCGTCTCTGCCTTTTCCATCTCCACCTCTCTTTTGCCGCCGACTCCGCCTCTCTTTCGCCGGCCTCTTCACCCGACATTTCACCTTCCAAACGGTCCCCAAACCGTTTGGAACCAAACGGTCTTCAAACCATTTGGTTCCAAACGGTCCTGAAACTGTTTGGGACCAAACGGTCCTGAAACCATTTGGGACCAAACGGTCTTCAAACCGTTTGGAACCAAACGGTCCTGAAACTGTTTGGGACCAAACGGTCATCAAACCGTTTGGAACCAAACGGTCCTGAAACCGTTTGGGACCAAACGGTCTTCAAACCGTTTGGAACCAAACGGTCCTGAAACCGTTTGGGACCAAACGGTCTTCAAACCGTTTGGAACCAAATGGTCCTGAAACTGCCTGGAACCAAACGGTCCTGAAACCGTTTGGGACCAAACGATCTTCAAACTGTTTGGAACCAAACGGTCTTCAAATATAAAACCACATATATACAAATAAAAATCCAATTATTTTCTAAGCATGTGTTCTTACTCATGATTTTCTACTTTTCAGAAATGGCATCACCAGCTAAGCATGCCACAGGATCCGACGACGCTCCTTTCTGGACAAAGGAGCAAATGATGGAAGACCGGGACAAACTCCAGAAAATCATAGATGACTACAACAAGACTGGAAAGGCCCCACCAAAGGTTAAAATCATGGATGTTTTGTGTGACATTGACCGCCTCAACAAATGTCTAGCTGAGGCGCCTAAAGAAGAAATTGAAATATCCTCTAGTGATGAAGACTCGGAATACACGCCAAACCCCGAGGACGAGTCCCCACCTGAAAAATCAAAGGGAAAATGAAAAGTCCAGGAAACCGCAACCGGACAACCCTCTAAGAAAAGATCAAGAAAGCAAGTCCAGCATGTCACTGCAAAGGAGCAAATCCTGGAAGGAACCACTACCACCACCATTACCCCTCCTCCTTCTACCACCACCATCACTACCCCCGTCTTCTCAATTATCACCACCACCGCACCGCCACCAGAAAACCTTTTCATCCACACCATCCAGTCCACTGACAAAATTCTCAAACCCACAAAGTACGTTTGCTCAAGCGTACTACTAAAAATGGGGATTTATGACAGAATCCTCACACTTCTCGACAATGCAAATCTTTCAAAACTGTGTTTTGTCCCTGAACCCTCTTTTATCGAGCCTACTACTGAATTCTTCACCTTCCTTGCTAAAGAAGTCGTCGACATCATGGATAGATCACGGGATGGAGGTGACTGTAGGCCGGTCACCAAACTTTTCGGCAGTAAGGTTGTCATAATAGAAAACATGCTGAATGAAATTTTTATTGACAACCAGGAGCAGCTAAAGAAAGCCAAGGTTGTGGGAACTGAGAATCAGAATTTCAACAGGCACAGCTTTTGGAAATCTCTGACTGGGCTCCCCACCTATGATGCGAAGACATGCAAAGCATCGAATATACATTCTGGACTAGTGCGCACCTTACACAAAATCCTCGCAGGCGCACTCTTCCTCAGGACAGAAGGAGGAAATGTTATAATCTCAGATCTCTTTGTTCTCTGGTCCATTCTAAACGGAATGCCAGTCAACATTGGATGACATATGATCCAGTAATTATTTGCTTACGCCCTGGGGAAGGAAATTTGCATGAGAGGTCATGTCACATCCATCATCAAATATCTCAAGATGGACAGACCTCTACCCAGATGCAAACAAATAACGGGCGACATCCTCACCAATGAACAAACCTTGAAGAACTCCTTCATTATCAAGGAGAATGATGCGAAACTACATTATGTTTTCTGCCCTATAGTCAAATCATCCAGAACCCTGCTACCACTGCTAGAGCTTGCAGATTACGACAAGGAAAAGTTCCTCTTCACTAAGGAGGAGCTTACCAAACTCTTAGCTTTGGTTAAAACAACCGAAAAGAAAGCAAAAGTGGGACAGACGGAGCTAAGTATCACAGCCCCGGCAGCTCGATCATCAAAAATACCTGTAAAACGACTTTCCAGAAGGCAGTTGCAGGCACAACAGTTTTCGGGGACACCAACTTCCAAACCACATCCAGAAGACAACCCCCTCCCCGACGATCACATCACCACCTCGTCTTTAGACTCTTTCATTATGAGTCTAAATGTTGAGCTAACCGCCACCACCTCACCACCCTCCACCTTTCCAACATCCACCACCCTTCCTTTCTTCCCCACAACCACCCGCATCCTTTTCTTCACCCCTTTTCCCTATGGGCTCCCCCTTCTCCACCCATACGCCCGACTTTACCACTTTCCCCTCCACCTCCACAATCTCTCCCCCATCACTATCACTTCCACCACTTTCACCAGAGATACCACCACCTTTCTCATCCACCACCACCCCGACACCGCTGGTGACCCCATCCATAGTCACCACGTAGTTCGCGGCACAATTAGTGTCTCTTCTGCAAGGCACTACCACCTTCCCACACAGACCCCAGCCACCCCACCCTTCCACCTCTGGGGTCCCCTTTTCCAATATCGGTGAGGAATTCGGACGTCAATTTAACGTCATCTGAAACCTCCTCACCGATCCTTCTAACATTTTACATTCTATTTTTTCTTGTGTGCAGGGATTATCCAAACAAGTGGCCATGATCGACGAAAAGAACCGTGCCTTGTCCAACATCCTCCAAGGTTTTCAGCAACGACAAGATGAGGTGGCTAAGCAAGTTGATCACATCAACAGCCACTACAACAACCTGCCCGAGCTGGTCCTTGGAGTGAAGCGCCAGCAAGAAACGATGGCTAAGCAAGTCAATGAGATCTCCACGCAGACTCAACCTCTGCTTGAGACTCTCCGTGAGCTCAAGCAGCAACAAGCAGCTCTTAGCACGCGCTTGGACACCATCAGCAGCACCCTCACACACCTAAACAATCGCCAAGAGGAGTCAACAAATAATGAAATCCAGCAACTACGTGCTCAAGTAACAGATCTTACAGCACGACTCCTCTCCGCCGAGGGTCGATATGACGACCTCAAAGAAACACACGACGCAGTGCTCGAAACACTCGAGCATGTGCAAATGGCATTTGATGAGTTACAAGCCGTCCATCGGCGGTGCAAAAAGACCGCACACAAGCAGCCAGTAGAAAAGGAAGCGGCTGACAAAGATGGTGATACCGACGATGAAGAAGACTCTGACTCCTCTGCTGATTCAAACAACGATACCACCTCTTCAGGTGATAAATCTGACGATGGAGAGGACCCAGGCCAAGCAGCAGAACCTTCTCAGAAAGGTTTCGACAAAGGTCACCAAGAAGGTGGCCATCACCCCAAGTCCCCCCACAAAGAAAATGTAAACATGTCATATGGGGACCAATTCCTTGATTATTCTACTCTGGGATCCATTGGGGAGTCTGCTAAAAACGCAGCCTTTTCTGAGTTCCACCATTGTATTTTAGGAACCAACACAAGCCCACCCGCAACAACTGCTCAACCTTTCTCCGAACTTGATACATCAGTGCCTTTCCCCGATGACCAGGATGAGTCAGAACGAGTGCGATTAGATACTGATGAAGAACTTGATTCTACTTCTGACTCAGATGACGATCTGCAAGGCTATGCAGAAGACCTGGAACAACCTTCTCCCCCCCCCCCCGCAGGAGCTTCCCCCGCCACCACCTCTACCGCACAAAATGCAAGATTTAGATATGGCGGCCATCTCCTCACTAGATGCTCAGGACATTTTTATACTGAACATTATTGTCGACGATGCAAAAGTGGGGGAAGACATCATCTATCATAACACAAAAACTAAGCGCAAGTTGACATGAGAAGACTTTCGCAACATCTTGCGACCACGGTCCACGATGCCAATGGCAATCTTCTGTGTCCTACTCGCCAACTGTATAGAAGTGTACAGAAGCTCTAAGAGGCAGCATCCAGTCTTTAACGCCTCACCTTCTCTATCTATCGGCCTCTTATACAAAGATATACGAGTAAAATCCATAGAGTGGTTGCGTGCTGGTTTAGCACGGCGGGCACGTTATCTTACCGTGCCCTTCTAAGTTTCGGACCATTGGCTTTTTATGATTGTAGATATCGAGGCTCGAGACGCCAAGGTTTATAATTTTTGCGGCACTGAGCTACCTGCCGGTACAATAAATTTCGTTGGTGAAGCAGTAGGCAAAGCGCGATGTATACCCTTCCGGCTGCTTAAATTAATTTGGGTTGCACGTCCATCCCTCCGTCAAAACTGGAGCCAACCCTGGTTCCAAATAATTAATCCACAAGTTCAAGCTACTCCGGGATCTGGGGACTACGCTTTTTGCACCATCTGTCACATCCAAGCGTTGAACCAAGAAATCCCTTTTGCTGATATAGTCGCTGAAGATTTTCACTCTTTGTGAGGGCATTACGCCATGGAGCTCATCTGTGATAGAAGGTTTTTCAAGGACCCGACTATGGCACCAAATGACGTCCCTCGTTACCTTTTTTCAGCGATACAATGTCCGTAGAGGCAACCTTTCCGACAAACTTTGAAAGAGTTGGAGAAATCTAAGGAGCCAGCTACTGCTCTCGAGCAAAGAAAAAGTGACGTAGATCCTTTGTCTGCCATAGAACCAACTTTCCCGAACTTTGAACCCAGTGCTTGCAACGGTCTTTCCGACATTGAACTACGCCTCATCATGTCGAGGCTTTCCTCCGAGAAGGATGAACTTGTATTCATGTCTGGTGACATTCTAATAATGGCAGACACGCTTCGAGAGACTATACAGTTTAAAGGGTCTGTCTCCGTAAGCTTAATGGCCTCTTATCAATTTCTCCTCGGCTAAAATAACCCCACAACATATATGGCGTCTCCATACATGAAGGATGATCTTTTAAAGCTAAAGAACTTCGGAACAACTAAAGCGATGATCTCCTTTCTACAACACACAACACCGAAGTTCATCATGCTACCCTTCCTTTATCACGAGCACTGGATGCTCCTGGCAACAAACCTACCAGAAGGAACTACTACAATCTTTAACAGTTTTGACAGCCAGTACAATCCACGACAAAAGAACTATGTCGTAACACCAAAGATGCCCACAGAGGTAGTGGCGAAGGAATGTGTTGACAAATTAATCGCCTTTTTAAGTCAACATACAAGGGCTTATGGCAAAGAACATTTTCATCGCCCTTCCTTCAGCCACAAATGCCCACAACAAATCTGGGAATCAAATGACTGTGGCTTCCACGTCCTCTACTGGATGTACACCATCATGGTCCTCCAATGACCAGTAGAGGATATGACTGACGTGGATTATCACGCTCTACACGGACAGTTTGCAGCTAATCTACTTCGAACACCAGGGGCAAACTCAGGATTAACTTAGCATGCAGCCCTTGTCATCGTACTTCTCAACCTATCACTTTGACACTCTGAGGACAGAGTGAGTGATAAGTTAGGGGGGGTACATTAGACAAGGGCGAGGTATCATTTCTATATCTCTCTTTTTCCATCTCCTCCTTCCTTTTTTTTGTACATATTTTCTTATTTTCCTTTACACGTTCTTTTTAAATTAATTCTTTGGAATAAAGTCACCCTCAGCTAACTTTAGAATCATGTTAGCCCTCAAAAGTAAATAGCACTTAGACATATAATGGCGACTTAATAATGTCTCTCCACTATTGATTTTCATGCTTTTGTTTCACTTCTACATCTGACTCTCCACAGGTCAATGTCAAGGCAGAAATAAACCAAGCTCTCAAGGATGAGAGGGGCATCAGGCGACTTCCAAATCAAGAAGTCTTGCAAGTGGACCACAAAAAGAAACCAAATAAGTGCATGTTGAAAAACTCTAAGAACAGCTTTCCTCTCTTCAAATAAAAGAGGCTTGGCCGCCCAAAGCAATTTCTCAAAAAACCCCAAAACCCAAGCCTGTGAGTCTTCGAATAAAAGCCAGAGAGTTGAATAAAATTATGAGAGTTGTGCCATAAATAAGGATCTATATAAAGAACTGATGAAGGTCTCACCCGACCGGCACATTCAGCTGCCCTCACGAAGGCAGATGTGTCGTGTCCGGTAGTGAAACCCTAAAGTATCTAAATATATGAAAGGCTTATAAAGGACTCACCCGGCTGGTACATTCAGCTACCCTCACAAAGGTAGATGTGTCATGCCCAGTAGTGAGATTTTAAAAGCATAAACAACCCCTCCCCCACTTGAATGGGGAGTTACACTTCAAGCCTTTAGCCAACCCTCATACCCACTCTAGCTTCCAGTAGGTTCTTCAGAGAGGTATAAAGCTGATTAGAGTCAACAACATGCATAGAATAAAAGTGGTCCCGATGTAAGCTACGAGATACGGAAGGAACCTTAGACCCAAGCAACTCTCAAAACCTGAAAGAGTCGAGGCAAGCAATAAGACCTGATATGACCTTAGGAGAACTCAGGTTGAGAATTGAAGCAAGAGTATGGAAATCCTAACTAAATAAAATCGCCTCGCCATTACATGCCTCAGCTCTATCTAACTTGAGGAAAAGCTAGACTCTAAGTTAGGGGGGTGATAACCTCCAAATTTGGGATGATTATCTTAGTCTTTTCTTTAGTTTTCCACACTTTTTCTTAATTAGAATTAGACATAATGCCTAAATATTCCCTCTTATTGTAAATATACTATTAGACTAACTTTTCCCCTTTATATTTGCAGAAAAAGACACAAAACAAATCATAAAAGACTCAACTAGCCTCAAGACCGCATGGGCTCAAACGGTCCCAAGACCGCATGAAGCTAATCGGTCCCGAGACCGCATGGAGACACACGGTCCGAAGACCGCATGAAGCCAATCGGTCCTGAGATCGCATGGAGTCACACGGTCCCAAGACCGCATGAAGCCAATCGGTCCCGAGACCGCATGGAGTCACACGGTCCCAAGACCGCATGAAGCCAATCGGTCCTGAGACCGCATGGAGTCACATGGTCCCAAGACTGCATGAAGCCAATTGGTCTCGAGACCGCATGGAGTCACACAGTCCCAAGACCGCATGAAGCCAATCGGTCCTGAGACCGCATGGAGTCACACGGTCCCAAGACCGCATGAAGCCAAACGGCCTTGAGGCCCAAACGGTCTTGAGGTCCAAACGGTCTTGAGATCCAAACGGTCTTAAGGTCCAAACGGTCTTGAGGTCCAAATGGTCTCCAAACCGCTTGGACTTCACTTAAGGCCTATAAATAAGACCCCAAGGGTCCTCCAAAAATCTTGGAAGTTTGAAACGTCCAGAGGCTGCCTCAATCACTCCAGAGCAAATCCAACTTCCATCCTCCGCCCAGGGGCTGCCGGTCTGAGACCCACACTCCATCTCGAAGTTGCTTTCTCACTCTCTCTGCCAAAGAAGGTGGGAAGAGGGGATCTCGTCATCAAGCAACCTGTGAAGCTGGTGGATCGTCTCTCTCTCTCTAAGGGGTTGACTTTCCTCTCTCCTTTGTGGGGATGACGCTCTCTCTCTCTCTTCTTGCCTCCTTCTTTGTCCTAGTTATGAGTGAGTAGTCTTTCTCACTAGGGTATGGGGAGTAGCCCCGCTACCCATGTTTTCATACCATGTAAATGTAATCCATAGTTTGTAATATAAAGTTTATATCTTTTCAGTTCAACATCAAACGTTTAATGAATGCTTGTTGCTTGATCACCAACTTGTGTTATCTTTTATCTTTTAGTATGAATTGTCTACGTTTGTACTATTAGATTTGAAACTCATTTGTATGTTGGTTCTTGGTGCATGTATCCACCATGCATCAGTTTCGGTATCTAGGAGTGTCTTTCAAGAAGTGGAGTATACTCACTCCCATCATTGTACTTTCATGCTATGAAATGGAATCAGTCGACGTATGAAAGTACAACCTTGATGAGTCGAGGAACACACTTCGCGAAGGGGATGATGCAAAGTAGTTGACCATTCGTTCAGGGATGGCTGACTTTGCAACATTCCCACACTTCTCGTAGTTAGTTCTCTAAAAGGAAGCTAAGTCTACAAAGATACTAACTGACTAAACTCTTGTTGCAGGTTATCTTTTACTTCGCATGTCTTGATCCATGTGTAGTGGTGGTGAAAACCCGATCACACCCTAGTGACTTCTTATCATTGTTTAACTTCTTTAAGTTTACTTGCTTGCTTTACTTTACATGTTCTTAGTTTAAAACAACAAAACCAACCTTTCGATCTAAGTGCCTAACTATTAAGAGATTAAGTGAAGTTCTAGCATTTTCCATCTTGTTGCTTGCAACAAGACCGTTGTCATGTGGATTCTACCCTTAACTATACTATGATAAAACTTCCACGTATCTTAGCATACGTGGGTGGAGTTCTCTATCTAGTATAAGCAAGGCTAAACCTGAAGACTTACTATCTTTAGGATTTTTAGTTGGTGCACGCAATTCCACATAAGTGGAAGCTCCATCAGGGTCCGAAGGAGAGAATCTAGACCTGGGAAGGGAGTCCAGAGCTAGGGAAGGAGTCCAGGAACCGAAAGGCAGCCCGTTTGCATCCAGCCCAAGGAGGATCTCGATCTGAAGCCCCAGGGGAGAGCACAGAGGTCCGAGAAGACTGAAGTGTTCACTTCATGCTGCCCTCTACAACAGGCTTCCATCCATCCACTCTGCCCTCCAGATCTGCGGAGAGATCCACAAACCTGGTCCATCCATCCACCTATTTCTGCCCAGATCTGTGGTGGAAACTATATCTAGACCAACCACTGTCATTTTCTACCTCTGTTCATCCACCAAGCTACTGTTTGGGGTAGATCTAGAGACAGAGAGGACCAAGGAGTCCATATCTAGTCAAGGAAGAGGACCAAAAGATGAGATCCAGCCTATACAGAGGCAAAGGAGTGAGAGCCACCTCTCCTACATGGGCTAAATCTTATCTTCTTCTCCTATCTTCGGCTGTGTTCCTTGGTTTCTTGTACAATGATGTTTTTCCATCTTTGTTCGGTGCCAACTATGCTTATCCATGGCTAGTTGAGCTCTTTTTTGGCTATGTAGCCCGATTCAGGCATGTTTATGTACTTTTGCCTTAAGCAAGTAGTTTTATTCCATATATAGTATGTTGTTTGTTCTATCTTCTCTCTCTAGTTATTATTGCTAGTTATCTCTTTCTAGTTTGAATTGCTATTTCTTCCTGTATCGAGAGATCTGTGTTGGAATAGGCGCGAGAAGATAGTTTAGATTGGAATCTGAGAGGAGGATGGTTCAAGGTCCTCTATTCCTAACATTCCAGAATACTCTAAAACCCGAGAGGGAATCTAGAGTATTTTGGGGTGTTGATTTTTCATCCTCGAGAGAGGTTTGATGGCATATCACGATGGGTTTTAGTCACGCTGCACGAGAGTGAGTGGGATGACCCCCACAGGAACATACACGACAGTATGTACTATGTTTTGATATAGATTGCTTGCTCAGGTGTTCGAGGGTTGTCTACGCCCGAGAACGGGTGCATAGACTACCCAACTTGTGGTTACATAGCCAGGAACTCCTTCTCTCTTATTAGTGGAATCTCACGAACTCTGTTTTGTTTTGTTTTCTTTTCTTTTCTTTTCTTTGTTTTCTCTTTTAATTCATGACAACCCGCTAGACTAGTTCTAGCACATATTTTCATCGACTGTCGTTTTGGATTACCTGACTAAAGAAAGAAATCTCTGGCATCCTAAATGTCACCACATCCCTGTGTTCGACCCCGTATATCTACTTTGACCCCGTAATAAAAGTTGTGGGGGCCTTGATGGTTTCATGTTATAAATTTAAGAGTCTAATTCCTTCTGAATCTACCTCTCTTTTTAGGATGCGTGATTTGGGTCGATCACGGTCATAGAGTATAAGAACTGTGATAGGACCTCATAGGCTGAGTTTACACTTGACACCACCACAATGTGCATACTGCAACAGGTTTCATAAAGGTCCATGTTGGGGCCCTAACTTCAAGGGTTTTTTGTATGTGGTTAGGAAGGACATTCTATTAGGGATTGTCCATAGAGAACTCAACAATGGTCAATGACTAGAGTATAGAGACCGGTGTCACCACAAAGCTCAAGCAAAGGGAGGTTCCAGTAGTCAGGGATCCACAATACATCAGGGTAGAGGATGAAGTTGAGGTAGGCAGCAGTCGATAGCCCATGCTTATGCTTTGACTCAGTAGGAGGGAGTTGTTTCTCCACATGTTGTGATAGGTCAGATTTGTTTAGTTACATCCATTCTTATACATATTACATTGTTGATTGACCCTAGTTCTACACATTCTTTTGTGACTTGGGATGTCATAGCTAGAGGTCAGCTTTCTGTTGAGGAGCTACCTTATGATTTCTTGTTGGAGATACCTACTGTACAACCTACAATTGTGACAGAGGTTTGTCCAAGATGTGTTCTAAGCTTTAATGCACAATTCATACAAGTGGACTTATTACCACTTGAAGTGCTTAGCTTTGATGTTATTCTAGGCATGAATTTCTTAGAGTAGTATCGAGTGAAGCTAGATTGCTTTACCAAGGAAGTTATCTTCTCTAATGGAGATATTTCTTGGATCTTTCAAGGCGACAGGAAAGTACTATCTACATGTTTGATATCTTCTATAGTTGCTGAGAAAATGATGAGGAAGGGATGCATAGGTTATTGTTAATATATATTCCTGTTTTATATATTCTGTTAGTTGTTTTGTTATTTCCATATTATATGTGGACCTCTCTGTAAATGTTTCAGTGTTACATATATGAGGGTGCACACATTGTGCAACCCTACACTTCCCAAAACTACTTTGTGTTTCACATGGTACCAGAGCAGTAGATCCAGCCGCCACCCTCCCACCCTTCTCTCTCTTCTCCGCCCCCCCCCCCTCTCTCCCGCCCGCGCCGCCGGCCGCCGCCACCCAGCCGCCGGGCAGCCGGCAGCGCCGGGCAGCCACCGCCGCCGGGGCGTCGCGCCGCGCCGGGCAGCAGCAGCCGCCGGGGCCGGGCGCCCACTCCGCCGCAGGGGGGCGGTGCGCCTCCGTGATCCTAGCCGTCGGTACGTTGGCTCCGTGAAGTCCTACAGCGATCTGGTGGCTTGAAGTTGGTGTGACGTAGACCGTTTTTTTTTGTCTCTTTCCTGCCTGCCCGTGTAGGCCATTGTGCCACCGGGTTCTGTTCTGTGCTTCGGCGTAGACCGTATGTGAGAGGTCTTCTCCGTGTTATTTTGTGCCTGCTGTGCCTGTCTGACGGCGTAGACCGTCTCCTGCCTGATCGTGCATGTTCCTGCTGTGCCTACTGCTCCCATGGCATCCTCGCATGATGACTTCCGCCATCAGGTTACCACTGTGAAGCTTGATGGGCGCAACTATCCGCATTGGGTCTGCTCCATGACGATCTATGCCAGATCCCAGGGCAAGTACTCACATCTTACTCGTGCTGGTCTGCCAGCACCCGCAGAGGACGCTGATGCTAAAGATGTGCAGGCGTATGATGACTGGGTTTGTGACGACTCCACTGTGATGACCTGGATTCTCAACAGCAGCATTGAGAAGATTAGCGTCACACTTCTTCACCTACCTACGGCGAAGCAGATGTGGGATCAGCTCGCCGGTACTTACTCACATAGTCAGAACCCCAAGAAGGTGTTTGACATCACCAAGCAGCCGGGACGTCTACAGTTCACGGGGACGGACATTGCGGATTACTTCTCTGACTTCACTGGATTATGGGGTGAACTGGAATCCTATCACCCTCTCTCCACAGACCTGGCTACCATGCAGCGTCAGTGCCAGGAGCTTCAGTTGGTCCAGTTTCTATGTGGATTGCCCGAGTCCTACACTGGAGTTGTGGACCAGATCTTAGCCAGTGACCCTCTGCCGTCACTACAGAGTGCCTACAAATGCCTTCAGTGTTTGCCTTCGTCTTCCTCATCTCTGACTACTGATGTTGGGGACTCTTCGGCTCTTGCTGCAGCTTCTGGTCATGGTTGTTGTCGCTTTACTGATAGTCGTCCTCCCCTGGGTGGAAGACGAGGACGGGCTGCTTCTGGTCGTGGAGCCTCTTCTACTTCCCCTACTGCTAGTGCGCGTCCTCAGTCAGGACAGCGCCTTTGTACCTTCTGTGGCCGGTCCAACCATATTGAAGAAAAATGCTGGGAGAAATATGGTAAGCCGGCGTGGGCCAATGCAGCTGTTGACTCCACTACTACTGCATCAGAAGGAACGACTCAGCCTACTGACTCTGCCTCCTCGGGTGCGACTGCTGACTACATCCGTGCTGAGGTGGAGCGTCTTCTTCTTGAGCGAGCTGGTGCGTCGTCTCAAGCTTTGACTAGTGGAGCTCATGGCGCCACTTATTCTGGTTATGACACTGCCTTCCTAAGCTCCTCTTCTACTCCTGGTAATACTAAGTGGGTCATCGACTCTGGTGCCTCTTCACATATTTCTAGAAATCGATCACTGTTTCACAAATTATTTAAACCTTCTAGACCCTCATCAGTTATGTTGGCTGATGGTTCCAAGTCTGCGGTGTCTGGAGTAGGGGATATTGTTTCTGACTTTCTGCTGAAATCTGCCTTATATGTGCCTAGATTTCCTTTGAATCTGTTGTCTGTCAGCAAGATATTGCGAAGCCTACAGTGCAGTCTGACTTTTATTCCTGGTTCATGTGTTTTTCAGGACCTTCGCACGAGGATGAAGATTGGTGGGGGGTATGAAGGTGCTGATGGACTCTTCTATCTAGATCATTTGCCAAAAGCAGCTAAAGCATCCGTGACTCCTGCATTATCTACCTCAGTTTCTGCATTACATTGGCACTACCGGCTGGGCCATCCATCATCTGAAAAGCTTCGACATTTAGTGTCTGATCTTGGCATTTGTAGTTTTCAGTGTGAGTCATGTCAACTTGGAAAGCAGACTAGAGTTGTTTATCCTAGACGCAGTCAGATTAGCAGTAAAAATGTGTTTGATATAGTGCATTCTGATGTATGGGGACCCTGTCATGTGCCAAGTCTATCTGGTCATAAGTATTTTATTCTTTTTATTGATGATTTTTCAAGGACTACTTGGTTGTTTATGATGAAAAGTAGGTCCGAAGTTTTGTCTGCTATCAAGTTATTTTTTGTTGAAATAAAAACACAATATGGTATGACTGTCAAAATTTTTTGTACTGATAATGCACTGGAATTTGTTAAAAAAGATGTGGATGTTTTTTGTAAATCTGTGGGTACAATACATCAGACCTCCTGTGCTTATACACCTCAGAATAATGGTGTGGCTGAGCGTAAAAATAGACATGTGTTAGAGGTTGCTAGAACTATTATGATGCATGCACATGTTCCTCGCTCGTTTTGGCCTGAGGCTATATTGACTGCTTGTTTTTTGATAAATCGAATGCCATCATCTGTGATTGGAAACAAAATACCTATTCAAGTTCTTCAACCTGATATTCAGCTATTTACTGTGCCTCCTCGGATCTTTGGATGTACCTATTTTGTACAGTTAGTTGGACCTACTTCTGATAAACTATCTCCTCGTGCTGAGAAGTGCATTTTTTTGGATATTCTCATACCCAGAAGGGATACAGGTGTTACAGTCCTACTGCAAGAAAATGGTATACTAGCAGTGATGTAGTTTTCTTTGAGGATACTCCTTATTATTCAACTCGTGGTGACAGTTTACAGTCTGATCTTATTGCCTCACCTCTACCTGTTACTTCTGATTGTGTGCCTGATACTACTGACAAAGTCACTACTGAGGCTGATAAGCCTCCTCTTATAGTTTATCAATGCAGGAACAGAGCACCTTCTACTCAAGAAACCCCCCATGAAAACCAATCTTCACCTCCAGAAGGTTCTACTACACCTGAGGTACATTCTGATCTTGATTTACCCATTGCTCTTAGAAAGGGTACTCGTTCCTGCACATCACACAGTATTGCTCAGTTTGTTTCTACTGATCATCTGAATGTTCATTCTAGCAATTTTGTATATGCCTTATCTGCTATTGTTGTTCCAAAGAATATCCAGGATGCTCTACAAAGTACTGGATGGTTGTCTGCTATGAAGGAGGAGATGTTGGCCCTTGTTGAACGCGATACTTGGGAGCTGGTGGACCCACCTCCTCAGTGTAAACCTATAGGCTGCAGATGGGTGTATGATGTGAAATATCAACCTGACGGCACTGTTGAAAGGCTGAAGGAACGGTTAGTTGCTAAAGGCTACACTCAAACGTATGGTATTGACTATTTTGAGACTTTCTCTCCTTTTGCTCGTCTTAATTCTGTCAGAATTCTTCTGTCTGTTGCTGTTAACCTTGACTGGCCACTGTTGCAACTAGATGTGAAAAATGCCTTCTTGTATGGTGATTTACAAGAAGAAGTCTATATGGAGCAACCTCCTGGGTTTGTTTCTCAGGGGGAGTCTCACAAAGTTTGCAGGTTAAAGAAGTCTATTTATGGGCTGAAGCAGAGTCCCCGTGCCTGGTTTGATAAATTGAGCAAAATTATGATTGATTTTGGGTTTCTGCGTTCTCAGGTGGATCATTCTGTTTTCACCTAGAAGACTTCAGCTGGTATTATTATTCTGATTGTCTATGTTGATGATATTATCATATCTGGCAGTGATTCTCTTGGTATTCAGGCTACTAAATCTCATCTAGGCAAACACTTTGCTACCAAAGATTTGGGCAAGCTTAGATATTTTCTGGGCGTAGAAGTTTCTAGAAATTCTAATGCTCTTGTGTTGTCTCAGCGAAAATATGTCCTAGACATACTGCAGGAGACTGGTATGATGGGGGCGAGACCTGCTGATATTCCTCTAGATCCTAATGTAAATTGGGATGATGACTCTTCTCCTCTCTTTGTTGATCATAAAAAGTACAGGAGGCTGATTGGTAAGCTCATTTATTTGACTGTCACCAGAGCTGACATTTCTACTGCAGTGGGTCTTCTTAGCAGGTACCTTGATAAACCCAGACAGTGTCACTGGGATGCTCTTTGTCAGATTCTACAATATTTGAAGAAGTATCCTGGCAAAGGACTTCACTACAGGAAGCATGGACACTGTTCTCTTGAAGGGTACTCTGATTCTGATTATGCAGGCAGTAGAGTTGACAGAAAATCTACTTCTGGGTATTGTACGTATGTTGGAGGTAATCTTGTTACCTGGAGGAGTAAAAAACAAAATGTTGTGGCCAGGTCCAGTGTTGAAGCTGAATATAGGGCCATGGCCCATACTGCCTGTGAATTGTTGTGGGTGCGCTCTCTGTTAAAGGAGTTCGGGGTTGATTCTTCTTCTGCTATACCTATGCACTGTGATAATAAAGTTGTTATCTTCATTGCGAATAATCCAGTTTATCATGAGCGCACTAAACACATTGAAGTAGATTGTCATTTTATTCAGGAATCCATTCTGACTGGCAAGATATGCACTCCCTTCACTCGTTTTGAAGACCAAGTTGCTGACATCTTCACCAAGCTGCTGGCGAAGAAGCAATTATGCACACTGACGGACAAGTTGGGCATGATTGATATCTATGCTCCAACTTGAGGGGGAGTGTTAATATATATTCATGTTTTATATATTCTGTTAGTTGTTTTGTTATTTCCATATTATATGTGGACCTCTCTGTAAATGTTTCAGTGTTACATATATGAGGGTGCACACATTGTGCAACCCTACGCTTCCCAAAACTGCTTTGTGTTTCACAGTTATCTTGCACATGTAATGGATACTGGGGTTGAGAACCCTATCTTATCTGATGTACCCATAGTAAAAGAGTATAGTGATGTTTTTTTTATGAGCTTCCAGGATTACCTCCAGTTAGAGATATTTATTTTGAGATCAATCTAACTCCAGGCACTCAACCTATTACACAAGCACCATATCTCAGGGCTCTAGCTGAATTAAGAGAGGTAAAGAAGAAATTGTAAGAATTGCTTGATAAGGGTTTTATTTAACCTAGCACATTGCCATGGGGAGCACCAGTGCTTTTTGTAAAGAAGTAGGATGGCACAATGCATTTGTGTATTGATTATAGGCAAATCAAAAAATTCACTATGAATAATAAATATCCTTTGCCTAGGATCAGTGACCTATTTGATCAATTAAGAGGGGCAATAGTGTTTTCTAAGATTGATTTGAGATAAGGTTATCATCAACACAGGATCAAGGCTGAAGATGTCCCTAAGACAACTTTCAGGACTAGATATGGACACTATGAGTTTTTGGTTATGTTGTTTGGACTAACCAATGCACCAGCATCTTTTATGGATTTGATGAATATAGTATTTCTTCAGTACCTTGATCAATGAACTCATGGATGATATCTTGATATATTCTATAAATAGGGAGAAGAACAAGGAGCATTTATAGTTGGCTTTGTGTTTACTAAGACAAAATAAGCTATATGATAAGTTTAGTAAATACGAGTTCTGGCTATTTGAGGTGGCATTTCTAGGCCATGTGATTTCCTCTAAAGGGATTTGTGTAGATCCTAAGAAGGTAGAATCTATAATCTAGTGGGAGCAGCCCAAGACATCCACTGAAGTGAGGAGTTTTCTTGGTTTAGAAGGATATTATAGAAGGTTTATATAGGACTTCAGCATTATTTCCATGCCTTTGACTCATTTGACGAGGAAAGAAGTCTGGTTCATATGGACAAATTAGTGTGAGCATAGCTTTCAACAATTGAAGAAGTTATTGACATCTACACCAGTCCTAACTCTTCCTGAGATAGGGAAAGGTTATGTTGTGTATTGTGATGCTTCTAAGAAAGGATGAGGTTGTGTTCTTATGTTGGATGGAAAGGTAGTGGCATATGCTTCTAGACTGTTGAAGAAGCATGAAGAAAACTACCCTACGCATGACCTTGAACTTGCTATAGTAGTCTTAGCATTGAAGACATGGTGACATTATCTATATGGACAGCCTTGCCATGTATATACTGGTCATAAGAGCTTGATATACATCTTCACACAGAAAGATCTAAATATGAGGCAGTATAGATGGCTTGAATTGATTAAGGACTATGATTGCACCATTGATTACCATCTTGGAGAGGCAAATGTGGTGGCTGACACATTGAGCAGAAAGTCATCATCTTTTATGCCTTCTATAGAGATGAATTCCATGGCATGCATTAGAAGGGACATGATTTTGTCTTTGAGGGAGATGAATGTGCATATGGATATGACATATTATGGTGGTCTTCTGGTATAACTCTAGATAAAACATGTGTTGGGACAGCATATCAAACAAATGCAAGGCACCGATCTTTATATTTAGACTTTAGTGAAAGAGATGCAAGAAGGGAAAAGAAAAGGCTTCCACTTCACTAATAAGGATCTTTTATGTTTTTAGGGAACGTTATGTGTCCCAGATCAGGCAGAGTTGAGAAATATTTTGCTTGAGGAAGCACATTCTATGTATGCAATGCATCCAGGTAGTTCCAAAATGTATAAGAATCTCAAAGATTTGTATTGGTGGCCTGGAATGAAGAAAGATTTAGCTGATTTTTCTGTAAAATGTGGTATATGTCAGCAAGTAAAGGCAGAACATCAAAGACTCAGTGGGTATTTTCAGCCTTTGCCTATGCCAAAGTGGAAATGGGATCACGTGACTATGGATTTTGTAGTCAGTTTACCCCGTTCCTCTAAGGGACATGATTCCATATGGGTTGTCGTAGATAGATTGACAAAGACAGCTCATTTTCTTCCTTTCAAGACAACTTTTTATACTGAAAGACTAGTTCAGATATATGTTGATGAGATAATCAGACTACATGGAGTTCCACTTTCAATTGTATTAGATAGAGGTCCACAGTTTATTTCTAGGTTTTGGGATAGACTACATGAAGTAATGGAAACTCAATTGAAGTTTAGTATTGCTTTTCATCCCCAGACTGATGGACACTCAGAAAGGACAATACAAACCCTAGAAGACATGCTTAGGGGATCTGTTCTATAGTTCCCTGGAAGTTAGGACTCACATGTTAGCCTGATTGAATTTGCATATAATAATGGTTACCAATCTAGTCTTTGAATGTCACCTTATGAATCTCTATATGGTAGGAAGTATAGATCACTAGTATGTTGGTATGAGACTGGTGAGAGACATATGTTGGGACCTGAGATAGTACAACAAACCTCTGAGAAGATCATTGTGATATGCTAACAATTGAAGGTTGCATAAGATAGACAAAAGAGCTATGCAGACCGCAGGCATAGACCTCTTGAGTTTCAAGTAGGGGATCTAGTATATATAAAAGTTTCTCCTTGGAAAGGTGTACTTAGGTTCGAGAAGTGGGGCAAGTTAGCTACTAGATATATGGCACCATACCCTATTCTGTAATAGGTTGGAAAAGTAGCTTACCGAATTGAGTTACCACCTGAGCTAGAGAAGCTACATGATGTGTTCCATGTGTCTATGCTAACGAAGTGTCATCTTGATACTAAAAAAATATTATATCCATCTGATGTACAGTTAGCAGATGATGTGACTTATGAGGAAGGGCCAATTCAGATCATAGATAGGAAGATCAAAAGGTTGCATAGGCGTGAGATACATATGGTGAAAGTCTTATGGAAACATCATTGAGTTGAAGAAGCAACATGGGAACTTGAAGATGAGATGCACAGATGCCATCCGGACCTTTTCTAGAGTTTTGGGATGAAACTCTAAAAGGAGGGGAGATTTGTAAGGACTTGTTCCTAAATTACTTTAAATCCTACTTAGATCTTACTAAGCATCAATAGTTATTGATCTGATTTTCTCCTAATCAGGTCAAATATTAATCAAAACATAAATCTTGTTTGTTAGATTAATGTTGTGAATGATTAGGTTAGTAGGGTCATAGATTTAAAACCCTAGTTGCATGAAATCATCAATAAAGAATGTGATGATGAATTTGGTGTTATGTATAATAGTCTAGTAAAAGGTTTTTATAATTTTGTGTGTGATTGATATTACTTTGATTTTTCTATATGTGTTGTATAACTCAATTATGCATGTTATTGAAAAATTTCAGAATTTTTAGAGTTTCCTAGATCTATTGATTGGTCGAGTTTTCCCCAGGAAAAACTCAGCTGATCATGCTATACAGGCTTAAGTATAGTAGTGTAGTATTTGATTTTTTGTAATTTATTGGATAATAAAATTAAGCTCAAATTTTAATTGAAGGTTTAATACTTAGTTTAAACAACATATTAAATTTTCAGAATTTTTGGAGAAGTTTGTATCACAACAAAACCTTGTATCGGTCGAATTTTGAGAGAGACAAACTCGACCGACCAAATTTTTCTGGAAAAATAAAAAAGACTGGAAAAATTTTATAATTTATTATTCCAAGCACCTTAATGAGTATATAGGACTCTATTACGACAAAAGAACCTCTCATTTCTGTCCCACACTTCAAAGCTTCGTAATTCTTGAGAGAGGAGGGGATTCTAGGGTTTGGAGAATCTGAAGTGGAAACTTTAGATTTTTGGGTTTTCTCTTTCCAAGGTTGGTAAATTTTGTATAGATCATTAACCTTTACTAGGTTTATTTTCTTTTATTCTCTCCTATGTATAAAACTCGTCACTTCCCTGATATGGATCAAAAGATTCCAAATTAATCTCTTATTTCATTCTTTCTGCTTAAAGTCTTCTTCTTCTAGGTTCTTGAGTGAAGAGGAGCAGGAAAATTCTATTTTCTTGAAGCAAGGACTTGATTCAAGAATTAGCATTAGTAGCTGGGTACGAATTTCTGGTGTCTCACACCTGAGGGGAGTGGTGTAGGTTCATTTGAAAACTATTAGTGAACTATAATCCTAAATCTCCTCATTAAACTACAATTGGTGGAAATTGAGAACCCTAATAATGCATAGGATTGTTTGCTTATTTGACCTTGGACATGATTCTTGTATTGATACTTGCAAATGAATCAAGTGGATGTTATATTTTCTTGATCATGAGTAATGTAAATTTAATTGAATTCAGATTGCATATTCTTATTATATATACATTGCAAATACCACATATTGTTTAAATATGGAGTGTTGTCTATGATATGTGAATTTTTTAGTTGTGATTGTTTCATGCGAATTTATATGACAGAAAAAGGATATGTAGGTTATCTATAATCTGAATTGACACATATGTATCCCTAAAACCCTGATCCACATATCCTAGGATTAGAATGTGAAGCACATATGTGCCATATAAGAAACTTCTATTTTCCTTAAAGTGAGTAAATGCACTTAATATCAATTATAACCTAATCATCTAGATAGGAGCCATGAACAATGTGATTCTCCCCCGAGGTTTGCACTATAGAAATGAAATAGGATTCCTTCTAATAGTCCTTGGATTATGAAAAGAATGTCGGAGTGTGATTCTAGACCTTGAAGGATAGGTCACTAGAATTTAGGAAAGATTTCAAGATGAGATACTAACCTAAATTCTTTGTTGCTGAGTGAATGAAATATATTGTATTGAAAGGGATCAGTAGGGATATCTTTGTTTAGTATCTCACACATGATCCCCTAGCTTTTACATTTATGTCATTAAACATATCTCATGTACCTGAGATAAGGTATGAAAGGTAGAGAGGCTTTATGCTCTTACCTAGCTAGTGTTTGGAAACTTTGAGGTAGACCAGAGTCTATTATTTATCTTAGGGTTTCCAGTTAACCCTAAGATGTAGACAGTGAGTCATTGAAATGAGAACCTGGCGTGGCGACTTTTACTTGATTAGGTATAGATCAAGTAATTTCAGGGAAAACCTAACAATGAATCTTGACAAGTCGAGAACAAGATTTGATTATCAATCTCCGATTACATGTTATTTCATGTTCATCTTATGTAGTTTATATCTATCATTATATGCATGATATTTATAATTGTTTGATATAATCTAAAATATACTTATCTCTGATCAGTTTAAAAAAAAAGATTAGTTCAATGCTAGTTTTGTCTTGAACTTGTTCCACTCACTCAGTGTGCTGATAAGTGGTTGTCCAAATTTTTACGGGTACTGATTCAGCTTCAATTCATCCAAGAGCTTTTCATCCATAGTCATATTTTCTTCACCATCTGAGGTAGAGAATTCTCTTCTTATTGTAGGTTATATGTATAGGTTGTCCCTGTGCTAGGGAGTTTTGGGAGGGTGTGTGTGCTTGTAGTGATGTACTTTATCTTGATCTAGCTTGTTTATGTGAATGTAATAGTGTAACTTTCTACTTCATGTTTTATTAGAGTTTTATCTTAAATAATGCTTACATCGTAGGCTTGCTTATATATGATTTGTTGAAAATGAATAGTACTTAGTTGCTTGTGCTAGATCTGAAATTAAATGGAAAATGTTATTTGTGTTTTTCATATAATAGAATGCCTTGTTCAAGGTTTTAACTGTTAATTTGAGATTTAGTGTGGTTAGTTTGGATAATACCATGGGGTCTCATAGGTGGGGTCCCACAAATTGTGGTATAACAGCCTAGGTTTTTGTTAGTGCCTATGTACAGGGACATTAGATGAGTCTATGAGTCCTATTGGATCCTTCAAATTATCTAATGATATATGGCATATTCTCTTTTCTTTCATATCATGGCTGGTAGATATGAAGAATAGGCGGAGAGTCACTATGTGGCACCTCCATTAGGTGGTGCTAGGGATGAACCAGGGTAGGAAGATCCTCCTATTGAAGTAATGGATCAACACCATGCAGTGACTACCTTATCTACCACGGATCCTCTCTATGCCATGGCACAGAGACTAGTGTTTGTGATGGCTCATGTAGCAACAGGGGTAGTCCCTCCATCGCCTCCAAGTGTTCCTGATCCATTGCGTGATATTAGCAGGTATTATGAGAGGCTGGGAAAGATGGGTGCCTTTGACTTCTATGGCACAGCTGATCCTGTAGAAGTAGATGCTTGGCTATATGTGTTGACCTAGAGGTTATACATTACCTATATTTTGATAATGACTTAACCATTCCATTCATATGTATCTAATATGTGCGTTTAAGATTGTTTTCAGGCATTAGCTACATGAAAAGGATCATATATACAAATCCCTAGAATGGGCCAAGTTCAAGTCAAAATGGCTACAAGTGTGCGTTTTAGGATTTCTATGTAAACGACCTTAGAACATCCATGTAATCACTTGTAATGATGAATTGGCTTGTAAATTAGAAGAGAAAAATGTTTGGGACAAAATTCACCAAGTGATAATCACTTTTAATGCAAATTAGAAAATGGATTACATGCACTTGGTCGGTCAAGTTTCCCTAGCCTGAAACTCGACCGATCAACCTTGGTCGATTTTCTGAAGATTACATCAGTCGAGTTGTGCACTCACAGAACTCGACCGATCGGGTAGTAGGTCATTTCTAGTTGAAATGGTCGGTCGAGTTTTGTCAGGACAAACTCGATTGATCATTTGAATATTGGTTTTCCTCTTACTTGATCGGTCGAGTTACCCCCATTGAAACTCGACCGATTGCACTGTACGGAATTTGCAGAAAAAGTAATATGACCGTTGGTGAATTGTTTGGGGAAAAAATAGAGCCATTTTCTTGAACAAAAAACAACTACTTTTGCATCCAAGTGTCCCACAACTTAAAGGGACACCCTCAACTATAAATAGAACCCCTTGGAGTTCATTCCAAGCTGCTCTTCTATTGAAAACTTGGTTCTAGCTTAGTTGAGAGTGTTCCAAGCCCTTGAGCTCCTTTCTCTCTCTACGTTTAAGATAAATTTATGAGTTATGAGTGAGTTAGGTCCATTTGTATGAGAGCTATCCCTTGTATGATGTACAGCTCTCCTTTCTTTCTTCCTACCTCCAAATCCCTTTGAAGATTGAATTGAAGCTACTTCTCCAAGTGAAAGAGAGGTTTTTGTTGTTCTTCTCTGAGTGAAGGTGAAGATGATTGCTGATTTTCAAGAGTGAAGATAGCTTGTTGCTCCATATCCCTTGGTGAAGGTGAAACGTGGAGAAGCTCTCCAAGTGAAGGAGAGGTGCAAGGCAAAGCTCAAGTGAGATAGGTAAATCCTGCAAGGCTGAAGACAGAGGTAAGATTGGGTAAGTCCTTTGAAGAAGGCTGAAGAATCTTGCTTTGTGGGTAAGTCCTTGAAAAGGTAGAAGATCTTATCTTGAGAAATTAAGTCCTTGGTTGTGTGGTTTATGTACCTTGTAATATTATTGTGATATATAAGAGAACCAAGTTGCAAATCCTAGAGTCAAACCAACTCTAGGTAGTGGACTGACATCGCTCCTACGTTTAGGACGTGGAACCACTCTAACCACCTATCCAAGTGCTTGTTATTCATTGTCTCTTATCCTTGCTTTGAATGCTAGATTAGGACATCAAATTCTTGCTTGCTTTAGTTTTTTTATTACGATTAAATTGGTGGTCTAATTGATTTTATGAAGTGTGTGTAGCTCTATTCACCCCCCTCTAGAGCCCATTGATCCAACAAGTGGTATCAGAGCAGGTCTTCTCCAAGCTACTTCAACAAGTAGGAGAAGATGGGCGATTCGGCTCTTAGGTCACTCAACCTTGAAGGAAGCTTCTTCATGAGACCCCCGGTCTTCGACGGTGCAAACTTTCTATATTGGAAGAAGAGAATGCAATTCTACCTCCAAGGTGTGAGCTACAAAATGTGGAAGATTGTCCATCTCAAGTATGAAGATCCAAAAGTGGACATCACCACATGGACGGAAGCTGAGATGAAGCATGCTCAACTCAACGCCAAAGCCGTGAGCATCATCTACGCCGCACTTACTCCATCCGAGTTCAATCGGATCTCTTCTTGGGACATGGCGCATGAGATATGGCACAAGTTGTGTGTCACCTATGAAGGGACCGAGCAAGTGAAGGAGGCCAAAGTCTACATGCTTAGTGGTCTTCTAGAGAACTTCAAGATGGGGAAGAATGAGAGAGTGGCAGATATGTACACAAGGCTAAATGTTATCTTGAATAGCCTAGCAGCTCTTGGGAGTGTAATGGATAGAGGCACTATCAATGCCAAGATCTTGAGATCTCTTCCTAAGAGATGGGAGCCTAAGGTCACTTCAATTCAAGAAGTTTACAAGCTAAGCGAGTTGTCAACCGAGAAGCTGGTTGGTAACCTCCAAGCCCATGAACCTAGGCTTGACAAGCAAGAAGAAGATGAGAAAAGAGAATAAAAGGAATCAAAGAAGATACAGGACACTGCCTTCAAAGCTCAAGTTGAAGAAATGGTCTGGAAACAACAACTTGCCTTGAAGTCTCCATGCCCTTCCTCAAGAAAAGATGAAGGTTTCAATGATCATGAAGAAAACTACTCAAAGGGGAAACACTTCAAGAGAAAGCCCTCCTCCTCAACTCCTAGATGCTACGAGTGTGGTCAAAAAGGGTACTACAAGAGTGACTGCCCAAAGGCCAAGAAGAGCCATCACAAGAGCAGCCACAAGAAAGATGACAAGTACAAAAGAGAAGTTAAGTACAAGAGGAAAGACAAGAAGGAGAGAAGATTCAAAGACGCAGCTCATGCGGCAGGAGTCATCTTCAAGCTCCTCAAGCTCCGAAGATGGAGAATGCCACTTAGCTCTCATGGCCTCCACTAGTGAAGATGTATATGAGGTAAGTGAGGTAAGCAAGGTAAGTGAAGTTAATTTGCTAGAGCTGCCTAAAGAATCCATCATTGAAATGCTTAATGAATGCCAATCATCTTTTGCTAAATGTAAGTCTAAAAGGAAAAGATTAGGCAAAATAGTTGATGATCTTTATGCCAAGATTGATATTCTTGATGAAAATGAAAAATTGCATCTTGATAGCATAGATTCCTTGCAAGGGCAATTTCTTGACCTTGAACTCCAATACAATGGAGTAAAGACCGAGAATGGTGTATATCTTAAAAATATTGAAAATCTCAAGATAGAACACAAAAATTGCCTAGATGAGCTTGATGTCCTTAAAACTGAAAATGTGGAACTCAAACTTATTGATGATGCTAGGAGAGATGAAGTTTATGCTTATCAAAGGGAAATTGTTGTGCTTAAATCTGAAAATGCCAAGTTGCTTGCTCAAGTTAGTGATTTTTCTTCTAGGCCTATTTTGCCAAGAAATGAAGTTGCTAGTTTAACCTTAGAAAAAGATTCTCTTCTTACTAAAGCCCTCTATCTTGAGGCCGACCTTTTGCATGCTAAAGAAGATCTTGCTAGTCTTTCTACTACTGTTATAAATCTTAGTGATGATAATGCTAAGTTAAGATCTACTTTGCAAAGGTTTCTTTCAGGAAAGAAATCCCTCAATGAAGTCCTAGAACACTCTACCAAACATGTTGGTACTAGTGGTTTAGGATATGATGGGACTGCTCCCAAAGGTAAAAAAGGTAAGATGAAGAAGGGTAAGAAAAAGAGTGTGGAACCTCCAATTTTCCATGGAGAGTCTTCCGGCTCTAAGAACCCTATGGTTTGTATTCATTGCAAATGTGATGACCATTACTCTACCTATTGTCCTTACAAGCACAAGGGGACCAACCCAAAGATGAAATGGGTCCCCAAGCTAACTCCGGATCCCAAAGTTTGAGTTGGGTTCTAACATCCTCTTTTCTTGCAGGTTAAAAAGAAATGGATTGTTGATAGTGGTTGCTCTAAGCATATGACTGGAGAAATCAGCCATTTCAACAAGTTCGAGAAAAAGAAAGGAGGATCGGTAACCTTCGGGGATAACAAGAAGGGTAAGGTTATAGGTGAGGGTGATGTAGGCAATGAACTATGTATTAAAAATGTGTTGCTTGTTGATGGCCTACATCACAATTTAATTAGTGTTAGCCAATTATGTGACAATGGTTATCTTGTGTTATTTACTTCTTTAGAATGCTTGCTTCTAGATTCCCTCTCCTACAATGTTATATACAAGGGAACTAGAAATGGTAATATTTATGTTATTGTTCTTGATGCTCTAAAGCCCATACTAAATAGATGCTTGGTTGTGGATAAAAATGATCTTTCTCTTTGGCATCGTTGTTTGGGTCATGCGAATTTGCATCAAATGAAGAAGTTGAACAAAAAGGACTTGGTTCGAGGACTTCCTAAATTGGATTTTGATAAGGATGAGGAATGCCAACCTTGTACACAAGGGAAACAAACCAAATCCCCCTTCAAATCCAAAGGAGTCATGAGTACCAAGAGAGTTCTTGAACTTCTTCATATTGATCTATTCAGACCAATGAGAACGCAAACGCTTCGTGGTTCCAAGTATTGTCTTGTTATTGTCGATGATTTTTCTCGATATACTTGGACCTTCTTTCTCGTTTCCAAAACTGATACTCTTGATGTTTTCTCGAGCTTTTACAAACGGGTTGAAAACAAAGCTTCTTGCCGAATCGTTTCTATCCGTAGTGATCATGGGGGAGAGTTTGAAAATGATCTTTTTGAGCATTTTTGTGAGAAATCTGGTTATTCGCACAATTTCTCTTCTCCTCGCACACCTCAACAAAATGGAGTTGTTGAGAGGAAGAATAGGTCGCTACAAGAGATGGCTAGGACCATGCTTCTTGAGTACGACACTCCTAAGAAGTTTTGGGCTAAAGCTGTTAGCACGTCATGTTTTGTGCAAAACCAAATTTTCACACATCCTTCTTTCAAGAAAACCCCCTATGAACAATGGTGTGGTAGGAAGTCGTATATTGATTTCTTTCATGTTTTCGTATGTCCTTGTTTTGTTTTAAAAACAAAGGATTCTCTCGACAAGTTTGATCTGAAATCCTATAAGGCTTTCTTCCTAGGCTATAGCACTACTAGCAGGGCATATAGAGTATTCAACATTGAATTATCTAAAATTGAAGAATCTATCAATGTTAAGTTTATTGAAACTAACCCTATTGTTGGCAAGCATATTGGTGATGATGATGTTGCAGATGAATTAATTCCCATCTTAAAAGACCTCAACATCAAAACAAAGGTAAGTAGGTGATAGGTGAATAAGAAGAAGAAAAGAAGGATCCCACTCCCCGCTTTGCAAAGAATCACCCCAAGGAGTTGATCATTGGCAACCCGTTCGAGAGAGTGAGGACAAGAGCTGCTCACAGCAAAGAACAAGAAGATAGTGCCTCCATCTCCCAACTTGAGCCAAAGAACATTAAAGAAGCCCTTGGTGATGATGAGTGGATCCTTGCCATGCAAGAAGACCTACAGCAATTCAAGAAGAATCGTGTGTGGACCCTAGTGCCAAGACCAAGTGATAGAAAAATCATTGGCACCAAATGGGTCTACCACAACAAGCTAGATGAGCATGGAAAAGTGGTAAGAAACAAGGCAAGGTTAGTATCACAAGGATACAACCAACAGGAAGGTATTGATTTTGATGAAACTTATGCTCCTGTTGCTAGATTAGAATCTATTCGTATGCTACTTGCCTTTGCTAGCTATAAAAATTTCTTGTTATATCAAATGGATGTTAAAAGTGCGTTTTTGAATGGTACAATCGAGGAGGAAGTATTTGTTGCTCAACCTCCAGGCTTTGAAAATGAAAAATTACCCAATCATGTTTATTTGTTGCAAAAAGCTCTCTATGGAGTCAAACAAGCACCTCGAGCTTGGTATGAGAAACTAAAGAACTTTTTGTTAGACAATGGGTATGTCATGAGAAAAGTTGATTCTACCTTGTTTCTAAAACACACTTCTAACCATTTTCTTATAATTCAAATATATGTTGATGATATCATTTTTGGCGGGACTGATCTTGATCTTTGCAAGGAGTTTAGTTCTCTTATGCAGAGTGAGTTTGAAATGAGCATGATGGGTGAGTTGACCTTCTTCCTTGGTTTTCAAATCAAGCAAACACAAGAAGGGAACTTCATCAACCAAGGCAAGTACACAAGTGAACTACTCAAGCGCTTTGGGATGGAGAACATGAAGTCGATGGATACACCCATGTCAAACACCGCCAAACTTGACAAAGATGAAGAAGGTGAAAAGGTAGATGAGAATCTCTATAGAGATATGATTGGAAGTTTACTTTATTTAACTACCTCTAGACTGGATATTATGTTTAGTGTTGGCTTGTGCGCTCGCTTTCAATCTTGCCCTAAGAAGTCGCATCTTATTGCTGTCAAGAGGATTTTAAGGTACTTAGCCAAAACTCAAATTTTTGGTCTATGGTATCCTAAATCAAGGGATTTTACTCTTAGAGCTTATAGTGATGCGGATTATGCAGGGTGTTTGGTTGATAGAAAGTGCACAAGTGGCACTTGCTTCATTCTAGGACCATGCTTAGTATCTTGGTTCTCCAAGAAACAAAGTACGGTAGCATTATCAACTACCGAAGTTGAATACATTGCAGCCGGGAGTTGTTGTGCACAGGTCCTATGGATGAAGCAAATGCTCCAAGACTTTAACATATTTTTTTATGCTTCTCCTGTCTATTGTGACAATACTAGTGCAATTAATCTATCTTACAATCCTATATTTCATAGTAGAGCCAAGCATATATAGGTTCGCCATCATTTTCTTTGTGACCACATTGCCAAGAAAGATATCTATATCACACATGTGGACACGGAAAATCAGTTGGCAGACATCTTTACGAAACCTCTAGCTAGAGATCAATTTAATTTTATTCGATCAAAATTGCTTATTGTTGACTTGAATGATCTTGCCATGTAATCTAGCTAGTAGTCTCTTTCCTATATGCTTGTTCATGTCTATCTTCACCTTGCTTTGCCTATATATGCTTGTTTGTGCTTAAATTGCATGTCAACATGCTTAGTTTTGCTTTTTTTTGGGTTTTATCGAATTTTGTGTTTTATCGCTAAATAGTGCCCAATGATGAGCTAAATGTGCCTAAGTATGTTCATTATACAAAATAGAATGGAAAAATGAATTTAATTGGCATGTATATGGCTAGAATCTAAGAATGAGACTGTTAGGCCAGGTTGACCTTCGGTCGAGTTTCCACCCTGGAAAACTCGACCGATCAGGAGCTGAGAGCTTGTCTTCAGTGGACCGTTCGGTCGAGTTTACCACTCTCAGAACTCGACCGATCGACGGGCTGCGCCAACTTAAAAGTTAGGATCGGTTGACTATTTTCCCTTGCAACTAGAAAATAGCCGACCGATTCCTTGTCTCTCCGCCCCAAGCTCTCAACCCAAGCCCTAAACCCCACCGTTCCTAACCCTAGGGTGACCTAGCAGCCCGTTCTTGACCTTCCCGGGCGCTCGTGGTGTGTTTTCTTTGGCGTTTGAGGTTTGATCTTGCTTGTGTGCACGTTTTTCTTCTTGCTTTCATTTCCATGGCTTCCCATAGATGAAAATGTGCTGCTCCTAGCAATGCTCCAGCCTCCTCCTCGAAAAATCACTTGATTCCATTTGATACCACCTCCTTTGTGTCTATTGAGGCGGTAAATTGGTATAAGGATCTTCTTCCCTGATCTCCTTTTCCTTTTTGCCCCTTGGTTGACGCCAATCATTTTCAAGCAGTTATTACCTCTATTTTGAGGCTTCTCGCCAGCCACCACTTTTCCACTCTTGCGATCGAACGTGACTGTTTTAACAATCAGTTGTCTAGCATAAAGGCAGTTCATGAGTTCTACGCAAACCTGCGTTGGAACTACGATACGCTCGTTCCCCTGCCGAATACCAAAATAGTTCTTACATCGATGATCGCCGGTCGTCGTTTTGAAATCTCCGAGGAAACGTTCAATTTCTATCTTGCCGGAGACGAAGAAAACAACACTTGGCGTAAGGACTATGGTGAGTATTTCAATCTTCTTGACCCAGAGGGTTTTTATAAACACCATGAATTGATGCTACCAGACATTCATCGATTTTTAAACAAACCTGATGTGGCTTACAAGAAGCGGTCAACCCTGTCCTCATCCTCTCTTGACCTTCATAGGCGCATATTGGCCCTGGTGATTAACTGTAATGTTCATCCAAAGCAAAATCAAACGGACATTGCAGAAAACACCGTGGTCATTATGTATTTTTTGCTAAACAATATAGGTGTCAAATGGGCTAGATATATCTTGCATCACATGACTTGTTTTGACACCGGAAAGAACACCAAAGGCACCCACCCCCCTACCCAGCCTTGATTTGTGGTCTTTTCCAGTTCGCCATTGATAAATCCCTCTTTTCTGACTTCCATTACCCGGTTGCTATAAAAGGAGTTTGTATTAGTGAAACCACCCTTCAGAAAGTTGTCCCTGTCTTTTCCCCTGCCGCTGGTGCTTCTGCCTCCGCCTCTCCCTCTGTTGTACCTCCCTCCTCCACCTATGTTCCACCTTCACAACCACATCCCCGACCTAGCTGTGCGTCCTTCCGTGCATCCAATGAAACCCTTCTGGGATATATGATGCATGAACAGGCATACAACCGTCAGGTTCAGGAACACCTCCACCAGGATTTGTGTTCGATCATGTCCACCATGAACCTATCTTGTGCTTCACCCTACCCCATCTACCAGCCATACCCAGGTAGTGCCTATGCTTTCCTATGCATAAGAGCATTACTTCCTTGCTCTCGAGCCTTCCGCTGCCGCTCTACCATAGTATGTTGGTGGTAGTTCCGCTCCTGCATACCTGTTGTTACCTGCTGGCCCCCTGGCCACTCTGCTCGCCTCCTTGGGTGACTCTGCTCCGTCCTTCCCGCAGTCCAAGGAGCTTCTTTCTCTTGGTATATCGTGGGCCGAGCAGAATGCCCGTTGGCCCAGTCGCTCATTTGGTCCTGATGACGAGGAGATGTCCGACCAGGCTGAGGATGCAGATGAGGTTGTTGATGCTGATGCTGAAGATGGTGATGATGAGGATGCTTCTGACGAGGATGGTGATGATGGTGTTGGATCTTCTGCTGGCACATCTACTCTGCCTTCAAATGGCAATGAGGACTACAACCCTGGCGACGACGAGGATACAGTTGATATAGATAGATTAGATGTCTAGGTGGTTTCTTAGCTTATAGTCTAGCATGTCTATCATATACATCTTTCTAGACTCTTTTGTATAAGAAACATCCTGGCACATTATTCTGAGCTGTACTATTTTCTTATTTCTGTTTTCTCGTTTCATGGTTTTAGTTGCTGATCATGAGGACCTCTTTCTGAGTTGAAATATCATCGATATGCACTTTGGCTACTTATTCTGTTTTATCTTATGCTTGGTGCTTTTTCGAGCTATATTTTGATTCTGACTTGGATTGTGTGTCCTCCTCCGTGGTTGTGTGCTATATGATTTTACAATGTTGCTTACTCTTTGCATATATGTTTGGTTGAGTCTTGGAGAAGACCTGGTTTTTGCTCTTCTAGACCCCCCCTACCTTTTTGATAATGTCAAAAGGGGGAGAAATATCTCATGGTTTGAGACTCAATCATATTGTTTCTTGTTGTTATACTATTGCTTTCTTGCTTAGGTGATCCTTTTCTTTTTAATTTGTTGTTGATAATGTGACATGCAAAGGATTACATATTACACGGATATTGGTACTGCCATGTATAGAAAAACTAACATGCAGGTGAGAGGAAGCATAGTTTGAGGGGGAGCATTTTAAATTGTTCTTATCATGAATCCCCCTAAATTCACAAGGCAAGGGTATAACTTTCTTATCCTTTTCAATATGTTTGAGGAATGGTTTTTCATTGTCAAAAAGGGGGAGAATGTTGACCTAGAGGTTATACATTACCTATATTTTGATAATGACTTAACCATTCCATTCATATGTATCTAATATGTGCGTTTAAGATTGTTTGCAGGCATTAGGTACATGAAAAGGATCATATATACAAAGCCCTAGAATGGGCCAAGTTCAAGTCAAAATGGCTACAAGTGTGCATTTTAGGATTTCTATGTAAATGACCTTAGAACATCCATGTAATCACTTGTAATGATGAAGTGGCTTGTAACTTAGAAGAGAAAAATGTTTGGGACAAAATTCACCAAGTGCTAATCACTTTTAATGCAAATTAGAAAATGGATTACAGGCACTTGGTCGGTCGAGTTTCCCTAGCCTGAAACTCGACCGATCAACCTTGGTCGATTTTTTGAAGATTGCATCGGTCGAGTTGTGCACTCACAGAACTCGACCGATCAGGTAGCAGGCCATTTCCAGTTGAAATGGTCGGTCGAGTTTTGTCAGGACAAACTCGACCGATCATTTGAATATCGGTTTGCCTCTTACTTGATCGGTCGAGTTACCCCCATTGAAACTCGACCGATTGCACTATACGGAATTTGCAGAAAAAGTAATATGACCGTTGGTGAATTGTTTTGGGCAAAAATAGAGTCGTTTTCTTGAACAAAAAATGACTACTTTTGCATCCAAGTGTCCCACAACTTAAAGGGCCACCCTCAACTATAAATAGAACCCCTTGGAGTTCATTCCAAGTTGCTCTTCTATTGCAAACTTGGTTCTAGCTTAGTTGAGAGTGTTCCAAGCCCTTGAGCCCCTTTCTCTCTCTACCTTCAAGATAAATTCATGAGTTATGAGTGAGTTAGGTCCATGTGTGTGAGAGATATCCCTTGTATGATGTACAGCTCTCCTTTCTTTCTTCCCACCTCCAAATCCCTTTGCAGATTGAATTGAAGCTACTTCTCCAAGTGAAAGAGAGGTTGTTGTTGTTCTTCTCTGAGTGAAGGTGAAGATGATTGCTGATCTTCAAGAGTGAAGATAGCTTGTTGCTCCAAATCCCTTGGTGAAGGTGAAACGTGGAGAAGCTCTCCAAGTGAAGGAGAGGTGCAAGGCAAAGCTCAAGTGAGATAGGTAAATCCTGTAAGGCTGAAGACAAAGGTAAGATTGGGTAAGTCCTTTGAAGAAGGCTGAAGAATCTTGCTTTGTGGGTAAGTCCTTGAAAAGGTAGAAGATCTTAGCTTGAGAAATTAAGTCCTTGGTTGTGTGGTTTATGTACCTTGTAATCTTATTGTGATATATAAGAGAACCAAGTTGCAAATCCTAGAGTCTAACCAACTCTAGGTAGTGGACTGACATCGCTCCTAAGTTTAGGACGTGGAACCACTCTAACCACCTATCCAAGTGCTTGTTATTCATTGTCTCTTATCCTTGCTTTGAATGCTAGATTAGGACATCAAATTGTTGCTTGCTTTAGTTTTTGCACTAAGATTAAATTGGTGGTCTAATTGATTTTTTGAAGTGTGTGTAGCTCTATTCACCCCCCCTCTAGAGCCCATTGATCCAACAATATGAAAGTGAAAAGGTGTTTAAAATAGCTCATGTATATGATGTAGAGAAGGTGAACCATTCTACTTATCTCCTAAAAGGTAGTACAAGTCACTGGTAGAGCATGGAAGAGACACACCTGGATGAACAATGTGGCGCACCGTTCGGACAAAATGTTATTAACTAAAGTAACACGATTAACTAATGCGGAAGCATTTCGTTAGCAGCAGAATTACTGAAAATTCACTGAAAATTAAAACTTCTTATAAAAAGATCCATTACTAGAGATTCTTTAAAAAAAGAACCACAATAGTATATTTACATACTGGTCCACATCGGACATTCCATGTATCATCAAACCAAAATCTCAGGTTGATTATAAAAACATTATCTACTGACTCCTAGGACCTGAGAGTACAGAGACGACACATAGGACTTTATGTACAAAGCCTGACAACCAATATCCCCACCTGGGATATCAATGTTGTCCTTGTTGTTGTTGTTGCTGCTCTACTCCTACCACAGAGTTTCTGCCTCTCTGTTGGTATCTACCTAAAAACATTAGATCCCACGGGGGTGAGACAATTATACAATTGCCCCGGCGAGAGATATAACTCTCCATCGAAAACATTATTATTGCAATTTAATAGAAATAAACTGAGCAGTGGGATAATATATTTCAATAGCAGATAATTACTATCTATGCAGCTTAGAGCAACATTCCTATTCAAGTATTTCAGCTATAACTTGACGAGGCAACATGTCTTTTATTCAATATGGAATTGAAGAACATAAGTAACATTTATGTATCAAGAACATGCTAATCAAGATAACATCAACCAGTGGTTCTCGTATTTCAATCCTATGCAAATACGCTACACGGCTGATTATATTTTACAAACATACTTAAGCTCTGAGGAGATGAGGTATACCGCTCATACTCCAACCGATCACTATGAAGTTTAAATCAATACCATACAAAGTCAATGGAAGAGTCGGCTTCCATTACTTCCCACATCTCGGTCAGTGTGAGATCATATGCTAGACATCTTGTGTCTCTACTTACATAGCTTGCCAGGGTATAGTGGCAACTTGCTATAGAGTTACAGTGGCAGTTCCACTCTCTTCGCGATTGAGAGATTTCATGTTTACCTCCATCGATCCGGCATTAACATCATCGAGAGATTAGTGATACATCTATCCTGAAACATACAATGAAGGATTGAAAGGTTTAATGTTTACCTTCCATCAATTCCCACATTAGGACGTAAGGATATTTTCACCCATCGACCCCCACATATTCAATAATATGCGAACTCTAGGAAATCTCATAAGAAAACCTGTTTCACCATCACCAGCTACTGACGATGATGGATCTATGGTCAGAGCACTACATGAATAGCTTTCACTTAATTAATTAAGTACATTATCATATTCTTTTAGCATCAGTTAAGTTTTCAAACATAACTTATTAGGACAAATGCTATAAAGAAACATGTACTTTTTTCATGAGTTACTTCTCAGTCTCTAAAATAGACCTTGGGATCTCAATCCCTCATCTCAAACTCAATGCCATAAACATATGGTTCTGGGTATTCAAACCCTTAGCTCATCACTGAGCATTGTTACCACTTTTTTAGGTAACCATCACCTTCAGGTCATCTGACCAAGGTACACATGACACTTGCTACACAAGCATCTCATCTGGTACTTGAGGCCCATTAACTCTCTTGTTACCTCTTACTAAGCAACAAGGCATATTATGGCACACAAGGCCCAATAAATAATTTCAATAAATAAAGCATCATAGCTCATACCTGGCTATGTTCATTATCTCATAATACATGCATGGTTAGTAAAAATGATAACAAATATATCAATCATTTTTCAGTTCCATGCTTGTCCAGAGTAACACCACTATTCCCATACCAGGGTTAGGGTTCCTCATTTTATTTCAATCAGGGTTACTCACCCCCTTTGTTCAATTAGGACCAATGATTCATCAATTCATTGTCCAGGATTTGGGTTTCATGCCATATAGTATAATCTAGAATTAGGGTTTACTATTCACATCACATCACCCTAGATTAGGGTTTATATTCAATAACCCACCATTAGGGTTTACTATTCATCCAAATTAGGGTTTTACATCAAAATTCTCTGAATTAGGGTTACTCACGTCATTACCCTAAATTTATATCACATTATCCTCCTAGATTAGGGCTTCACTCAGAATTGCTCTAAATTAGGGTTTGAGTTCATCAATTAACTCAATTAGGATTTCATGGTCTCTTTACCAAGGATCATACCCTAATTGTATATCACACTTATTTTGAATGTGTTAGGCTTGATTGCCACATGATTATCTTACATGTATAAATCTCTTTCTCCCATCCTCTTGTAGGATGTCCAGAAGGTTTGATCAATTGAGCCTTCAATCACAAGAGTATTCAAATGAATTGACCAATTGAATCTTCAAATAAGTTAGATATCCAAATGGATTGACCATTTTGAACCTCAAATGGTCTTTCCTACTTAGACTCTAAATGGTCTTGGATTCAAAGTTCAAACGGTTTGAAACCGTTTGGGCATATTGCCCTTGAAACCGTTTAAGCAAACATTGCCTAGAAACCGAATGAGCTAGGAAGTGTTGAAACTGCATGAGCTTGGGTCTCCAAATGGTTTGGGATCATTTGGTCCCAAATAGTCTTGAGACCATTTGGTCCCAAATGGTCTTGAGACCGTTTGGACCCAAACGGTCTTAAGACCATTTGGTCCAAACCCTCTCAAAATTGAATGGAACAAAAAGGTCTATCAACACTTAATCATTTCAAGGTTCCAATCCATGAACTGACTATCAACTACATTCTTGATTCATTCATCAATTGAACCATAGAATCATCCCTTAATTAGACCATTAATTAGGGTTTTGAACCCAATTAAACTAGGGTTTATAATCAAAACTCCTTCAATTAGGGTTTTGGAATCGAGGAACCATCAATGTTTAACATTGTGGAACTAATCAAATTGAAACCGATGAACCACCATCAAATTATGAAGTAACCTAACCTCAAACGGTCTTAAGGTCGTGTGGATGACCTCAAAATGGTCTTGAGGTCGTTTGGATGACCTCCAAATGGTCTTGAGACCGTTTGGGGTGACCTCCAAACAGTTTTGAAACTGTTTGGGCTAATCAACCCAAAACATCAACTTAATCAATTACAAATTCAGCACTTAGCCAATTAGGATCTCTATTTGGAATATTGTCCATATGTTGAATTATTCAATTGGATTCATTGGATCATCATCCAACAGATACCAGGGTCCTGACCTCAAATGGTCAACCCATCCAAATGGCCAACACCTCTAAACGGTTTGGGGTCCAAGCCTCCAAACGGTTTGGTGAAACTATTTGGACTAAACTCTTGAAACCGTTTGCAACTCAAACCTATTGGAATGTGATCCTAAGATGATATTATCATCATCAAGCCTTAGTCCATCGAAAACTACTAGCATTATCATGGTAATTGCATCAACTAATCAAGTGAATTGAAAGAATAGCAATTGAACATAATTGGTTGAGAAATTGAAATCAATAACAATGAATAGGGGTTCAAGTTATATAACCCACCTTCAATTGAGCTTAAAATCTTGGAGCTTCATGTAACAATGGTGGAAGTAGCTTTTTCACACCACAAGGTTCGTTCCTCAAGCTTTTGAGTGAAAAGGGATAGTTAGAATTGAAGATGGGATCGAGATAAGAAGAAATCATGCATTGATTTGTGATTTCCACCATGAAATCAAGATGAATGAAGGTCAAGAAGCTTACCAAAAGGTTGAGAGTCGTCTTCCATATTTCCCTAGCTCCCTTGATCGTTTTTGAAAGCAAAGGAAAGAAGTGGATTCGAAAAAGTCCTTGGTTTGAGTGGTAAAGGGTGCTTTTATAAGAAAATCAATGAGAGAGAAAATGCCTTATAAAAATCCTTTAATTCCAAAATTTGTGCCACCTCTTCCTCCTCAATTCCGTGCATGAAAAGCTATCTTCCTTATCTCCAAATTCCCTTCCATTACCCATGAACTAAGGAAAAGGAAATTAAGCACCTTAATCATATTATATTAATATCCCATTTTTAGTTGATATTACTTTCCATTAACTTAATGTGAGTGGACTCTCCACTCAAGTTAGATATTTTGTGGCCTAGAAAAGGAAAAATGGTGTTCACACTTGAAAAAATCCAACCATCTCATTTTTGGTTGAAGGCCCTTCAATTAATATATTTATTTTTGCATTAATTTGAAATAAAGTTCCATTTATGCTTAAATCTTGATTATTTTAATATCAAGATTCTCTCTCTTCCAAAGTAGCTCAAATGAGATGCCCCTCTCATTTTATTGCCTCTAAAAGATTCGAAGAATATTAGAGACCTTATTGAAGTGGTAAATTGCATATTAAACCCTGGGTTTTGGGTAAATTGCACATTACACCAAAACTAGGTTTTAATGCACAAACATTGCTTTATCAGCTCTTTCTTGGTACTCAGGCTTTCACCAGCCATACCTCTGCATCATCTTCATTCCCATGATTATCCAACACATGAGGAACATATTATCATGTAACATTTGCAATTTAACCCCACAACTTGGGTAATTTACACTTTAGTCCAAAGCAAGTAAAACATTACTTTCAACATTATTCAAAAAGGACTAAATTGAAATATAAGTTCCTCTTGAGCCTTAATTACTTTTCAAAAGATAATATCAAGCATCTAATTATCTTTCTTAAACAAAACACCTAGGGTTAAAGCATAACCTAGGTCAGGGGTGTTACAAACAGAGTCTGACATGGGCTGAATTTAGAAAGAGGTTTGAGTCCCGCTATTATCTTGCCACATACATATGCGACAAGATTTGTCAGTTTAAGACTCTGAGGCAGAAATAGATGACAGTGATTGAATATGAGTTTCTATTTCTTGATTTTCTTAGGTTTTATCTGTAGCTATGTGTCACATATGAGGATAAGATCAAGCATTTTGAACAAGGTTTGAACTATGATCTGTAGGAGAGGATAGTTGTGACAGAATCCAAGATTGATTTCCATGCCTTTGTTGATGCATTCAGGCGTGTGGAGCATGTCATTCAACAGAGGTGGGAGTTTGAGTCCCGTAGGAGTATAGGTGGTGAGTTGAGCAGGCCAGGACCTAGTGCACATTTGAGGATGACTAGGCCACCTACTTATCCTTCTAGGAAACTAGACACGCCAGCTGGTGCACCACCACAGATTCCATATGGAAGGGGTACTACAACTTTTGTAGCTAGGGGACCAGAACCACAAAGTACATTGAATATAGGAACTGTGACAGGACCTCATAGGCTGAGTTTTCACTCGACACCACCACAATGTACATACTGCAATAGGTTTCATAAAGGTCCATGTTGGGGCCCTGATTTTAAGGGTTGTTTTGTATGTGGTCAGGAAGGACATTCTGTTAGGGATTGTCCATAGTGAACTCAACAACAGTCAATGACTAGAGTACAAAGAATAGTGTCACCACAAAGCTCATGGAGAGGGTATGCATCACAGGCATGTTCCAGTACTCAGGGAGCCACAATACATCATGGTAGAGGATGAGGTCAAGGTAGGCAGTAGGTGACATCACGTGCTTATGCTTTGACTCAGCAGGAGGGGGTTGTTTCTCCACATGTTGTGACAGGTCAGATTTGTTTAGTTACATCCATTCTTAGACCTATTATAGTGTTGATTGACCCTGGTGCTAAACATTCTTTTGTGACTCGAGATGTCATAGCTAGAGGTCAGCTTTCTATTGAGGAGCTACCTTATGATTTCTTATTGGAGATACCTACTGTACAGCCTATAGTTGTGATAGAGATTTGTCCAGGATGTGTTCTAAGCTTTAATGGACAATGCATACAAGTGGACTTATTACCACTTGAAGTGCATAGCTTTGATATTATTCTAGGCATGAATTGCTTAGAGCAGTATCGAGTGAAGCTAGATTGCTTTACCAAGGAAGCTATCTTCTCTAATGGAGATATTTCATGGATCTTTCAAGGTGACAGGAAAGTACTATCTACATTTTTTATATCTTCTATAGCTACTGAGAAAATGATGAGGAAGGGATGCACATGTTATCTTGCACATGTAATGGATACTAGGGTTGAGAACCATATCTTATCCAATGTACCCATAGTAAAAGAGTACATTGACGTTTTTTCTAATGAACTGCCAGGATTACCTCCAATTAGAGAGATTGATTTTGAGATCAATCTAACTCCAGGCACTCAACCTATTGCACATGCACCATATCGCATGGATCCAGCTGAATTAAGAGAGCTAAAGAAGACATTGCAAGAATTGCTTGATAAGGGTTTTATTCGACCTAGCACATCGCCATGGGGAGCACCATTGCTTTTTGTAAAGAAGAAGGATGGCACAATGCATTTGTGTATTGATTATAGGCAAATCAAAAAATTCACTATCAAGAATATAAATCATTTGCCTAGGATCGATGACCTATTTGATCAATTAAGAGGGGCAGCAGTGTTTTCTAAGATTGATTTGCGATCAGGTTATCATCAACTCAGGATCAAGGTTGAAGATGTCCCTAAGACAGCTATCAGGACTAGATATGGGTACTATGAGTTTTTGGTTATGTCATATGGACTAACCAATGCCCCAGCATCTTTTATGGATTTGATGAATAGAGTATTTCATCAATACCTTGATCAGTTCATTGTTGTTTTCATTGATGATATCTTGATATATTCTATAAATAGGGAGAAGCATGAGGAGCATGTACGGTTGGCTTTTCATTTACTAAGAAAAAATAAGCTATATGCTAAGTTTGGTAAATGTGAGTTCTAGCTATCTGAGGTGGCATTTCTAGGCCATGTGATTTCCTCTAAAGGGATTTGTGTAGATCCTAAGAAGGTAGAATCTGTAATCCACTGGGAGAATCCCAAGACACCCACTGAAGTGAGGAGTTTTCTTGGTTTCGCACAATATTACAGAAGGTTTATACATGAATTCAGCATTATTTCCATGCCTTTGACTTGTTTGACGAGGAAAGAAGTCCGGTTCATATGGACAAATCAGTGTGAGCATACCTTTCAACAATTGAAGAAGCTATTGACATCCGCACCAGTCCTAACTCTTCCTAAGATAGGTAAAAATCATGTTGTGTATTGTGATGCTTATAAGAAGGTTTTAGGTTGTGTTCTTATGCAGGATGGCAAGGTAGTGGCATATGCTTCTAGAGAGTTGAAGAAGCATGAAGAAAACTACCCTACGCATGACCTTAAACTTGTTACAGTAGTCATAGTAGTGAACACATGGTGACATTATCTACATAGAGAGCCTTTCCAGGTATATATTGATCATAAGAGTTCGAAATACATCTTCACACAGAAATATATAAATATGAGGTAGCATAGATGGCTTGAATTGATTCAAGACTATGATTGCACCATTGATTACCATCCTGGAAAGGCAAATGTGGTGGCAGACGCATTGAACAGAAAGTCGTCATCTTTTATGCCATCTATAGAGATGAATTCCATGGCATGCATTAGAAGGGACATGCTTTTGTCTTTGAGGGAGATGAATGTGCATATGGATATGACATCTTCTGGTGGTCTTCTGGCACAACTCCAGATAAAACCTGTGTTGGGGCAACAGATTAAACAAATGCAAGGCATTGATCCTTATATTTAGACTTTAGTGAAAGAGATACAAGAAGGGAAAAGAGAAAGCTTCCACTTCACTAATAAGGATCTTTTATGTTTTCAGGGAAGGTTATGTGTCCTAGATCAAGCAGAGCTAAGAAATATTGTGCTTGAGTAAGCAAATTCTATGTATGCAATGCATCCAGGTAGTTCTAAAACATATAAAATCTCAAAGAACTATATTGGTGGCCTAGAATGAAGAAATATGTAGCTGATTTTGTTGCAAAATGTGGTATATATCAGCAAGTAAAGGAAGAACATCAAAGACCCAGTGGGTATTTGCAGCCTTTGCTTATACCAAAGTGCAAATGGGATCACGTGACTATGGATTTTGTAGTCAGTTTACCTCTTTCCTCTAAGGGACATGATTCCATATGGGTTGTCGTATATAGATTGACAAAGACATCTCATTTTCTTCCTATCAAGACAACTTTTTCTACTGAGAGACTAGCTCAGATATATGTTGATGAGATAATCAGACTACATGGAGTTCCACTTTCGATTGTATCAAATAGAGGTCCACAATTTACTTCTAGGTTTTGTGATAGACTACATGAAGAAATGGAAACTCAATTGAAGTTCAGTACTACTTTTCATCCCTCGACTAATGGACAGTCAGAAAGGACAATACAAACCCTAGAAGACATGCTTAGGGCATGTGTTCTATAGAACCCTAGAAGTTGGGACTCACATGTTAGTCGATTGAATTTGCATATAATGATGGTTACCAATCTAGTCTTGGAATGGCACCTTATGAAGCTCTATATGGCAGGAAGTGTAGATCACCAGTATGTTAGTATGAGACTGGTGAGAGACAGATGTTGGGACCTAAGATAGTACAACAAACCTCTGAGAAGATCATTGTGATATGCCAACAATTGAAGGTTGCATAGGATAGACAGAAGAGCTATGCAGACCGTAGAGTAGACCTCTTGAGTTTCAAGCAGGGGATCTAGTATATCTAAAATTTCTCCTTGGAAAGGTGTACTTAGATTCGGGAAGCGAGGCAAGTTAGCTCCTAGATATATGGGACCATACCCTATTCTGCAACGGGTTGGAAAAGTAGCTTATTGAATTGAGTTACCACCTGAGATAGGAATTGAGTTACCACCTGAGATAGAGAAGATACATGATGTGTTCCATGTATCTATGCTAAGGAAGTGTCATCTTGATACTGATTAAATCTTCTATCCATATGATGTACAGTTAGCAGATGATGTGACTTATGAGGAGGCCCAATTCAGATCATGGATAGGAAGATCAAAAGGTTGCATAGACGTGAGATACCTATGGTGACAGTCTTATGGAAACATCATGGAGTTGAAGAAGAAACATGGGAACTTGAAGATAATATGCAGAGATGCCATACTGACCTTTTCTATTGTTTTGAGATGAAACTCTAAAAGGAGGGGAGATTTGTAAGGACTCGTACCTAAATTACTTTAAATCCTAGTTAGATCTTACTAAGCATCATTAGTTATTGATTTAATTTTCTCCTAATCAGGTCAAATATTAATCAAAAACATAAACCTTGTTTGTTAGATTAATGTTGGGAATGATTAGGTAAGTAGGGTTATAAATTTAAAACCCTAGTTGCATGAAATCATAAATAGATAATGGGATGATGAATTTGGTGTTAAGTATAATAGTCTAGTAAAAGATTTTTATTATTTTGTGTGTGATTCATATTACTTTTAATTTTATATATGTGTTGTATAAATTAATTATGCATGTTATTCAAAATTTTCAGAATTTTTAAAGTTTCTTGGACCTGTTGATCTGTCACATTTTCCCCAGGAAAAACTCAGTCGATCATGCTATATAGGCTTAAGTATAGCAGTATAGTTTTTAATTTTTTGTAATTTATTAGGTATTCCAATTAATATAAAATTTTAAATTAAGTTTTATTACTTAGTTTATAACAACATATTAAATTTTAAGAATTTTTGGATAAGTTTTGTATCACAACAAAACCTTGTATCGGTCTAGTTCTGAGAGAGACAAACTCGATTGACTAGTTTTTTCTAGAAAAATAAAAAAGAATGAAAAAACTTTATAATTAATTATTCCAAGCACCTTAATGAGTATATAGGACTCTATTACAACCCAATCACATCTCATTTACGTCCCACACTTTAGAGCTTCATAACTCTTGAGAAAGGAGGGGATTCTATGGTTTGGAGAATTTGAAGTGGAAATTTTAGATTTTTGGGTTTTCTCTTTCCAAGGTTGGTAAATTATGTATAGATCATTAATCTTTACTAGGTTTATTTTCTTTTATTCTATCCTATGTATAGATCTCGTCACTTCCCTGATTTGGATCTAAAGATGCCAAATTAATCTATTCTTTATTCTTTCTTCTTCAATTATTCTTCTTCTAGGTTCTTGAGTGAAGAGCAGCAGGACAATTCTATTTTCATGAAGCAAGGACTTGATTCAAGAATTAGAAGTAGTAGATGGGCTATGAATTTCAAGTGTTTCACACCTGAGGTGAGTGGTGTAGGTTCATTTGAAAACTATTAGTGAACTACAATCCTAAATCTCCTCATTAAACTACAATTGGTGGAAATTGAGAACTCTAATAATGCATAGGATTGTTTGCTTATTTGACCTTGGATGTGATTCTTGTATTGATCTTTGCAATTGAATTAAGTGGATGTTATATTTTATTGATCACGAGTAATGTAAATTTAGTTGAATCCAGATTGCATATTCTTATTATATATACATCGCAAATACCACATATTGTTTAAATTTGAAGTGTTGTATATGATATGTGAATTTTTTTAGTTGTGATTGTTTCATGTGAACTTATGTGATGGGAAAAGTATATGTAGGGTATTTATAATCTGAATTGAAACATATGTATCTCTGAAACCCTAATCCACATATCCTAGGATTAGAATGCAAAGTCACATATGTGCCATATAAGAAACTCCTATTTTCCTTAAAGTGAGTAAATGCACTTAATATCAATTATAACCTAATCATCTAGATAGGAGCCCTAAATAGTGTGATTTCCCCCGAGGTCTTCACGGGGGAACTAAAACATGATTCCTTCTTATAGTCCTTGGATTATGAAAAGGAATGTCGGAGTGTGATTCTAGACCTTAAAGGCTAGGTCACCAGAATTTAGGAAAGATTTCAAGATGAGATGCTAACCTAAATTCTTTGTTTCTAAGTGAATGAAATGTATTGTATTTCAAACATTGTTATGTAAATTGTGATCTTGATGTGAAAGTGATCGGTAGGGATAGCTTTGTATAGTATCGCATATGTGATTCCCTAGCTTTGTCATTTGTGTCATTAAACATATCCCATGTACCTAAGATGAGGTATGTAAGGTAGAGAGGCTTTATGCTCTTACTTAGCCAGTGTTTGGAAACTCTGAGGCAGACCAGAGTTTGTTGTTTATGTTAGGGTTTTAGGTTAACCCTAATATGTGGACAGTGAGTCATTGATACGAGAACCTGCGTGGTGACTTTTACTTGATTAGGTACAGATCAAGTAATTTCAGGGCAAACCTAACAAGGAATCTTGACAAGCCGGGAACAAGATTTGATTATCAATATCTGATTACATGTTAGGTCTATTTGTTATTTCATGTTCATCTTATGTAGTTTATATCTGTCATTATCTTCATGATATTTAGGATTGTTTGATTTAATCTGAAATATACTTATCTCTGATCAGTTTTAAAAAAATGATTAGTTCAATGCTAGTTTTGTCTTGAACCTGTTCCACTCACTCAGTGTGTTGATAAGTGGTGGTTCAAATTTTTATAGGTACAAATTCAGCTTCAATTCATACAGGAGCTTCTCATCCGTAGTCATCTTTTCTTCATAATCTGAGGTGGAGATTCTCTTCTTGTTGTAGGTTATATGTATAGGTTGTCCATGTACTAGGG